>JAXIVJ010007738.1:0-57500 GCA_036785665.1 Chirona hameri
CTCCGCCCCACCACGTGGCGTGGCAAAAGTGTGCGACCGATTTGAGCAGTGAAGCCGGTGACTTTTTGGGGACTTATTTAGTGAACAAGATGGTTGTGTAAGTCCCAGCTTTTGGTGCGTGGAGCCTGCAACTGCAACGGAGCCTCATTGACGCGCGTGTCATGTCTGATCATGCTGCGCCGCGGTCTGCCGGTGCGGATGGAGACGGTGCCAAGTGCGGTGATGGACCAGCAGATCAACGTTGAACTCGGTATCGGTGAACGCAATTCGGTCAGTGAACTGGTGAAAACCTACAGTGATCCACCCAGTGAAGGACATAAGCGCGACCGCTCTGAATCCGGAGACTTAGCACCGGCCGGCAAGCGCGGCGCCAGGAGTGCAGCGGTGAGCCTGGACGCAGCACATCATCAGCGTTGAAAGGCAGGAACTTTAAGGAGCACCTGGACGACGCAATCGAGGGACTGGAGAGCCGCATCACTCTGTCGATCTCCAAAGACCTCCACGAGTTCCGCGAGTCGCTCACAGCAGCGATCGACAAGCTGAACGACCGGGGTGAAGGATTTAGAGCGACATGTGGAGGAGAGGGACGGCGTCATCGAGGAGCTGACAGACGAACTGCGAGAGTCAAGGTCGGAAGTTTCTGCTCTCCAGAGTCGCGTGGAAGAGGCCGAGATTAACTCGCGCCTACCGTGTCTTGTCCTGTCCGGCGCGGGCCATGGCGTCCCGACGCGTGCCCCGCCTGGAGGCCGCCTCTGCCCGCGCAGACAGCGCCTGCGGCGGCCGAATCTCGGCCGGCCGCGTCTGCTGTGCCGGCTGGCCCCGGTCAAGGCCAGACCGCCGTGACGTCACAGCCAGCTGATCGCCAGGTCGGCAGGGACGGGGCGAGTCCGGGCGTGTCAGCCCAGGCTGCTGGCGCTGACAGGCGTGATACCCGAGGCCCGGGTCGGCCGGCCGCGCGTGGCGGCGGCTGGGAGGAGCGTGAGGACGTGAACGCTCTGATCGTGAACACTTCTTAACCAGTGCTTGTCGGGGCTGAACCTCTCAGCAGCTGATATAGATCGTGCGCATCGTCTGCCAGGCCCCAACAATCGTGTGATTGTTCGTTTCCTGCGTTCGGGGCAGGGCAGTATTCGCGAACAAGTGATGACGCGACGTCTTGAGCTGCGCGGCAGGGATCTCTTCGTGAACGAATCGCTGACGAAGCTTCGGAGCCTGATCTTCCGGTCCCTTCTGGCCGCCAAGCGCGACAAGAAGTTATACACTGTGTATTCGCGCGGCGGTCAAGTCTACTTCAAGGAGAAGCAGCACGGTGTGGGGATGAGAGTTGACTCACTGCAGCGAGTGCGACAGCTGGGGTACACCGTGAGCGAGCGCTGAGGTTTACCGAGTGCCACGTTCTCTGGGAGACTCGAGTGGTGACGGTCTCAGTGATGACCGACTCGGCATACCGTCACAGCTGCTTCTGGCCGAGGTGAGACTTGAGCTGAGCCAGTTTTTCTTCTATGGAGCACCGACTGCTTTCCGAGGTAAAGTTGCGAGCTTCATGACAACTGTGTTCTGAGTTTGAGTTATCGCGTTATCTTCAGTAACATATTGTTTAAGTTTTGCTTTGCTAGTAACTGCTTGTGATGTCCTGGTGCAGCTAGAGTGCACTTACCATCGTCAGACTGTTGATTGTGTTATTTGCTGTGTTTGAGCCTATCACGATATTGAGTGATCACTGTTGATTGCACCCGCGTATAATTGTTTTGTTGAAGCTTGCAGATAGCATGTATATTATATATTGTCGTGGCTTGGCTCAGAAGGCGTCTTCGTCTTTAAGTTTAGAGATCCCGTGATCTGGTGGTGCACACTTCCTGATACTACTTCCTGTTACACTAGATATAGATAGCGTTCGTTGCTTAGTCACTGTCGGCACGAGTATTGCGTAAGCTGTTCCGATTGTATTTTTCACTACGTTTCCGAAAATTAGCATTTATAGATGTTGCAGGCTCCGCGTACCTGTTTTTCTTTCTTTGCCATAACGTTTGGTCCGTCTGTTTTGTTTTACATAACTGCACAGACCCACTCACAGGTGCACCCTCTCGCACACGCACAGACATCTCTCGCACAACGCACGCACAGGAATATACGCACGCACACATGTGCACGTGCACGCGCACAGGCACAAGCATACGCACACACGGCGTCAGGCACGAGCTCACAACATTCCTGCCTTCAATCTGCTTGTATACATGTTTTCCATTTCCAGGTGTGAACGAGGTTCACACAGTTTAGTTCGAAATGACTGAGTTAACATTAACATCAATGAACTGTAGAGGCCTGGGTGATTTAAAGAAGCGTAGAGACGTTTTGCATTTCATGAAAAACCAAAGCTATGATATTTTGTTTCTTCAAGATACCCATCTTACTAAAGAGTCGATTCCTTATTTTAACAGCTTGTGGAAAGGGAAAAGTTACCACTCATGCTACACGAGTCGCAGTCGAGGGGTATGCATCATGATTAAGAATAGCCTACAACATGAACTCATTAAAGTTAAACACTCCGACTGCGGAAATTTCATTATCGTTGTATGCAAATTAGGTACACAAACCTACTTAATGGCTAACATCTATGGTCCTAATGACGACGATCCCAATTTCTACCGCACCCTTGCCAATCATTTGGAGTCATTTCAAACCGATCATACGATTATAGGAGGAGATTTTAATTTTGTAATCGACCCTAAAGTTGATTCATTCAATTACGTTCGTGAGTATAATATAAATGCAAAGCAAGTTTTCTTGAATTTCACAAATGATAACACGTTAGTAGACATATGGAGAGTACAAAATCCGAATAGGTTAGAATACACTTGGTCGAGAAATAATCCTCTAAAATGCGGTAGATTAGACATGCTTTTCGTAAACGCTCAACTTATATCATCTGTGTGCGACGTGATAATCAAACCAGGATATAGGACAGACCATAGCCTAGTGGTAATGACAATGAATGTAGGAGAAGTAGAAAAAGGTCCTGGAATTTGGAAGATGAATGAATCCGTTCTGCGAGATTCCGAGTATATAAACCTTATAGATATGACCATAAAAAGCACCGTCTTTCAATATGCAATTCCCTTATACAATGAGGAATACGTAAATAACGCTAGTAATTATCCTGATATACAATTAACAATCGAAGACGGCCTGTTCTACGAAACACTTATCATGCTTATTAGAGGTGAGACTGTGAAATACTGTAAGAGAAAGGCTCGCAATCGACGAATGAAAGAAAAAGAACTACTCAATAAAATACAATCAGCATATACCTTATTTACTAACGACACATGTGATGTAAATGAGCAATTTCTACACATAGCTAAGGAAGAATTAGAAGAACATAGGAGACCATACATAGAGGGCTTAATTGTACGGTCAAGAACTCAATGGCATGAGGAAGGAGAAAAAAGTTCAAAATATTTTCTATCATTGGAGAAAAGAAACGCATCTAGAAAATCCATACAGTACATACAAAACGAAGGCCAAACAATCACAAGATCAAACGCGATTCTGTCACTTTTTACTCAGACATTTCAGGATAAATATTCTGTACCGCAGGTAATCGAGCCTGACTCAATCTTCATCCGGAGTAACGTCAGAGAAACATTGAATGAAAGCGAAAAATATGCGTTAGATACAGATGTAACCCTTCAGGAACTAACTTCAGCACTGCAGGGCATGAAAAAGGGCAAAACTCCTGGCAGTAATGGGTTTACTGTAGACTTCTTTCGATGCTTTTGGAAACAGTTGGGCGTATTCTTACACCGAGCATACATATTCACTTCGTTACAAGGAGTAGCACTGCCAACACATCTAGAAAGCTTAATAACTTTAATACCAAAAGCAGGACGACCAGGCTACTCACTCAAAGGATGGCGTCCAATATCCCTTCTGAATGTCGATTACAAAATTATTTCAACTGCCATCGCCAACAGGTTTAAGAAAGTTGTTAATCGGATTATTAGTCCATCGCAATCAGCCTACATCAAGGGGAGATATATCGGTGAGAATAGTCGACTTGTGTATGATGTGATATCACACGTGAATCAACATGATAAATCAGGTTTAATTATGGCAGCTGATTTTGAAGCAGCTTTTGAGACTGTGTCGTGGCCATACGTGAGAGCAGTTCTAAAAGAAATGAATTTTGGAAATAAATTTATCGAGATTATCAATACAATGTACTTAAGCCAACATAACTTCGCTCGCATTCTCCTGAATGGCTTTTTAGGTGAAAAAATACATATGCATAGAGGAATAAGACAGGGTGACCCAGTTTCTGGATACTTATTCAACATATCCGTAGAGATACTGGCAAATCAAATAACAAATTCCGATAAGTTAACTGGTATTCAATTTGGTATCAATACAGAAGTTCGCATCAGCCAATATGCGGACGACACCATTTTGTTTCTAGACGGCTCTGAACGCTCTATTAATGGGGTAACCGAGGAGCTCTCAGAATTTTCCTCACAATCAGGACTGAAGCTCAATTGGGAAAAAACATCATGTTTGCCACTTGGTTTGCTGAGTCAACCACAAAGTTCGGAAAACAGTTCAGTAGATAAGCTCAAATGGGTAAGCGAAATTAAAATTCTAGGAATATACTTTAAATGCAATATTATCAATATAACAGAGCTCAATTTAGAGAGAAAGCTCATACTTTTAGAAAACGATATTAAGCAATGGAAAAGACGTTATCTCACTCCTCTAGGGAAAATTACAGTCATAAAGGCCCTGCTACTCTCTAAGCTTGTCCATCTTTTCATGGCCTTACCGAATCCATCTCAAGCTTACATAAAGAAGATTGAACGAATGTTGTACAGTTTCTTATGGAATAACAAACCGGACCTTGTTAAAAGAATGAAAGTGATTCAGAATCAAAAATTTGATGGCCTCCAAATGACTGATTTAACATCATTCATTCACAGTTTGAAATTGTCATGGCTAAAACGGTTAGTCAATTCTACGGCTGTTTGGACAACCGTTACAAAGCTAGAACATTTAGACCCATTTAAGCTGCTTACGTATGGCACGGCACAGCTGATAGTGGTAAAGGCGCAAATGAAAAATGAATTCTGGAGTGATGTGGTGAAATCTCTTATCCAATTAAATAAAATGCTGAGCCTTCAACCAGAAAACATCATGAGAGAGCAGATATGGTTCTCAGACTATACAAAATATAAAACTTCCATTGTCCCGCAATGGAATGATCGAGGACTAAGATTTATTGGTGATCTTTTTAATACAGATAATGGAAATATACTGTCACGAGAAGAAATAAAAGTGCAATACCGAATCTCAATGACATTCCTGTGCTACGAATCATTAATCCGTAGCTTACCTAATAACGTCAGAAACGCAACACACATTTCATTCGAAAGACCGAATATTCCATTCAAGTTGCAATTTTTCTTCAATAAGCCAAATATCACTAGATATTACTATTCACTATTAATAAATGCATTGAGGAAGAAATGTGACACTACTGATGCAAAACTCAAGCAGAAATGGAACCGTGATATCGGATTCCATCAAGAAGGGAGTTTGATGCATGTTAAAAAAGCTACGAAATCCGTATATTTACTTTACCTTCATTACAGAATTATAACCAGGATTATCACAACTAATAAGTTTCTATTTACTATCAAGATATCCGACAACAGCACTTGTACATTTTGCGCGCGCGACACTGAAACAATAACTCACTTATTCTGGCAGTGTCCAGATACACAAGCATTTCTACAGAATATAAAGAGAAAACTGTCCACTGAGTACCAAATACATTTTCACCTCGGTGAACAATCGTGGTTCTTCCCACAGGAAACAGATGCACTTCAAACACTATTGATCACCATAGCAAAAGCAGTCATTTACAGATCTCGCAATGCTGGCAAAAAACCGGAAGCCTCTCATATGATGAACTTATTAAGAATTGAAGCAGAAAAAGAACAACTTGCCAGCATGCTTAAGAACAAACCTGATAACTTCGAAAATAAATGGAAAACATTAAAGCGTATCCTCCAGTAATTATTTGTGCGCACGTGCTCGCTCGTGTCCTGACGCCAAACACCCATAATCACAACCACAAGCACAACACAGACATACACACGTAAACATTTACATACACGCACACAACACGCACATGCACACACTACTACTACACTACTACACACACACACACGCACGCGCACGGGCACACACACACACACATACGCACGCGCGCGCGCGCACACGCACAAGCCTCTTTTGTACATGTACTTGACTGCTGTGGGGTGAGTTGATTATGTTTAGGCTTATTTAGGTGAGTTGATTATGTTTAGTTTAGGCAGGCTGCTTTGGTGCGAGTCGGAGGGATGAAGCCGCGAACCGTAGAGAGACGGTGCAGTGCTGTGTCACGACTGTGTGCAGTGCGGTTTGTGTTGGTCTGTGTGTGTGTGTTGATTTAGATATGTGGGCATTGAATAAACTATCCCTTTGGTGGGACAAACAGAAAAAAAAAAGAAAAAAAAAAAAGAAGTTCATTTGACGGCGCTGTCGGTCGCGTGCGGCTAAGGCAATTCAACGTGTAACGAATATTTAGCCAATGTGATATGCAGGGAGAGGGCTGGTCTATTAAGACAGAGTCCAACGCCACGTCAGCGTTCGACCCATAGTGGGCCCGTATATGCAATGAATCATAAGGCAGTAACGCGTTGGTTGCAAATACAAATGGATGAACGCGAATCGGCGTATTCCACCCATTCGTCAACATGTGCAACTGTGCGTGTATGGAATATGTGGCGTGCGTACGTTGCGTGCGTGTGCGTGTGGGCGAATGATTCGCAAATGACAAAGGTGTGACTTCTACATAGGAAGAAATATGTACATATTCAATTCAATTCAATTCTGTCTCTCTATACACATAAGAACATCTGTACCTAAAAAATATACACCGGAAGAAATCGTTCCTACTTCTGTGGGAAGAAAGACTTTCTTATTATTACGAGCGAGCGTGAAGCGCTCGCTCGTCCTTCCGTGGTATATGGGAAAAATCTGATTATGAGCGGCCCGGCCCGGCCCGGCCCGACCCGACCCTATCCGACCCGACCCGACCCGACCCGACCCGACCCGACCCGACCCGACCCGACCCGTAGCGACGCTTTTGAGAAGCTCATATCTCTGCAACCACACGTCCGATTGACAAGCTGACTTCTTTGCTGAGCAGCCCCATCCAACCTACCTTGTTTGAGACCAGTGCCGACTCGTGTGGGTGCCTAACACTGCGCGTGGTGCGTGCCGCGTGAGGGGTGTTGAAAAGCGTTTTCTCGCATAAACTCTGCAAGGGCTGAGACGATTGTGTGCAAATTTGGTGTGTGGTTAGGGACCCCTCAGCCGCCAATTGTCCACAAGTCAGGGGTGGGGTGCCTCTGCACGTGCGCACGTGCACACCCCTATTCTATATCTCAGGAATGGCTGAGCCGATTGTGTTCAAATTTGGTGTGTGGCTAGGGACCTCTCATCCGCCAGTTTCCCACAAGTCAGGGGTGGGGTGTCTCTGCACGTGCGCACGTGCACACCCATATTCTGTATCTCAGGAACGGCTGAGCCGATTGTGTTCGAATTTGGTGCATGGTTAGGTTAGGAATTTGGTGCATGGTGTATCTCAGCCGCCGCCTTTCCACAAGTCAGGGGTGGGTGGCTTTGCACGTGCGCACGTGCACATCCCTATTGTATATCTCTGGAACGGCCGAGCCGATTGTGTTCAAATTTGGTGTGTGGTTAGGGACCTCTCAGCCCCCACTTTCCCACGAGTCAAAAGTGGGTGCCTCTGTACGTGCGCACGTGCGCACCCTTTTTTGTATCTCAGAAACTACTTGCCCGACCAAGTTGAAATTTCCCATACATTTCCTTCGCGCTCGCTCGTTCATCGCCAACTACGGCGCCTTACTGGTGTACGCCCAGCTTTCCTAGATATGCTGCTAAATATGTGAAATGATAAAATGTGTTATGTTGCAGTGTTAACACGCGTACTGCCGGGAGAGGGTTGATCCCCCCCCCTCCGGTTTTTCATGAATAGCGGAAAAACGGCGGCGAGCAGACAGCTGTTTGGTCATAAATTGTCCACATAGTCTGAAATTATTGATTTCGAGTCATCTCAAGTCAGGTCACAAGCCCAGATCACGTACCCCCATCTCCAACAAGTTTGCGGTCATACCACAGCCACAGTTTTTGGCCGATCAATCAATCAATTTCGTGACCTCCCCATTATACAGTAAGTCAATGAGGAAATACTAAATGCTTCCTATTCCGAGGATACACATGATAGCAGTCCAATTCCTTCTGGATCATGTTATCATAAACCATTCTTGATGACCCAGGTACATGTTTTGTTCAGTGACCTCTACAGTCAGAAAAGGTCATCCGAGGTCACCAACACTTTTTTGGTCAATAACTCTCGACGGAATGAAGATAGAGAAATGAAACTAGCACCAATGTGCTTGTCTCATCAAGACACGTCTCCCAGTATGCAACATGACCTACTTGGGTCACCACTTGACCTTGACCTGAGGTCAAATTTATAAGTTGACCTACACTGGCCAACATGAATATGATTCGAAGCGTCTTGACGAAACAAACACGACGGCGTCAAAATTATTGTGTTATCTTTATTAGGTAAAATGTTACTTGCGCAAAACAGCCTTGCCAGTACATATCCTTTTTACCTTTGATGACCTCTGGAGCAGGCACGTAGCCAAGGGGGGGGGGTGGCGGGTGCGGCGCCCCCCCCCCCCCCCATGGATGCCAGGAGGGCCCTTCTCGGCGTTACCACGCGAAGCGTGATATTTTGAGAGTTTAGAGCACTTCAGAGGCCCTTTAGGGCCACCAGGGTCCGTCTCTGAAAGACCAGAGGGCCCCATGGACGTTCAAAAGAGCCCTGTGCATGTCAGAGGGGCCCTTAGCCAGACCGAAATGGCCCCTGAGCGGGTCAGAGGGCCCCTGAACACGTCGAATGGGCCCCTTGCCAGCACAGAGGGACCCCTGGGCAGGTCAAGAGGCCCCCTGAACATGACGGCAGGGTGACAAAGCAGCCAGTGCAGTCCCTGGCCAGGTCGGAAAGACCTCTGAACAGGCCGAATGGCCCCTTGTCACACGAGAGGGGCTTCTTCGAAGGTCAGAGGAGTCAGACTGGAAGGGCCAAAACCACGTAGAGATCCCAGATGAAGATTAAATACAAAGAGGACTTACTCCACAAGGAAAATATTAAAAGCGGAGCTTTCGGGTATATTGTTACACCCTTCGTCAGGGTGTTACAATATATCCGGAAGCTCCGATTTCTTGTTTTCTTGTAGAGGAAGCCCTCTTTGTATTCAATATATATATATCACCCACTCCACATCAGGGTAATAGAACAACGGGTAGAACAGTAAGGAATGTAACGCCCAAATGAATTAGACAAGATATAATTTGTGCCGTAATTGTTTTGTCTATTATAATTTAAAGGTATTGTTTGCTATCAATAACTTGTATTTCCATAGATTATATCTTTATTTATTGAATTAAACGCCAGCAAATATACGAAGTAGTAGTCAAAGTAGTGTATTTGCAGTGCATGTAGTAGCATTTGGAAACGGTCATATTAAATTATACTACGAAGTAGTAGTCGAAGTAGTGTATATTTCAGTACTCTAGTAGCATTTGGAAGCGGTCAGCGGTCGTTCCGACATTTTTTAACCCCTAAGCCCATTTAACCCCTTTATGCCAAGAATAACGAAAAATGATAAATGAAAACGTTGTAGCTAAGACTTGTAGCTATCTGTTTCAGAAGTCGGATTTAAAATATGTACAATAGGTTACGAGCCAGCCTCGTCTGAAAATCATCGATTTAACATGGGAACCTTATGGTGTAGTAGGTTTTTAACGCCCAAACGCCCGAGTGCTGCCAACTGTTACTGGTGGGGGCTGCTCCACATCATGTCTTTTCGCGGATCCCAGATGAGTCCCTGAACAGGTCGGAAGAGCGTTGAAAAAGTCAGAAGGGCCCCTAAACGATCTGGAGGGACCCTGGGCCTTTCAACAGTAAGAATGCAGTTGTCCAGGGAATAAAACTAAAACTTGTCGTGCCGCTCCGCGGCGCAATTCAACTACAAATTCAATTATATGCGAATTAGGAAAAAATGGCCAGTTTCCCGGCGCATGTATGTGTTATGTTGCTACTTTCCTATATAGTTGGGCAAAATATTTCACTTTATCCTTTTTTTGCCGCACTTTTAAACGCACAACAGCATGTTTGGAGGTCCGCACCATAGGCAATGCGACGCATTGATGAGAAAGCATATCCAGGGATAAGACTCAAAATTTTCGCGCCACTCCACGGCGCAATTTGTTTAAGAGTTCCAGGTCATGAGCTTAAAAAAATATTCCAAGTTGGTATTGCTAATTCCAAATTGGTGTCGCTGGTTCCAAAGTTGATATGGCAGTTTGCTAACTCCAGCTCCTAATAGTTGGTATGGCCCATACCATTCCTGTCATACTGCATTGTCCATCCTTCAACGCTCGGGAAGGGGGCCCTTCCAAGGCGCCCCCCCCCCCCCCCTGGACGAAATCTTAGCTACATGCCTGCTCTGAAGCCTAAACTATTGACCTGATCTTAAATGTAAGGACACCAGTTGTGATTTAATTTTTGTAAGAGCTTTTGCTATTGCTTGAGCTATTGCTTTTTTCCGTCTGTTCCTAGCTATCATATTTCTCGAGATATTTTGGGGTTCCTGGAGCGAAGTCCTAAAACTAGAAATCTGACTTTTGATGACCTCCGGTGACCTCAGTTTTAACCTGACCTAAAAACAGACCGACATACTTTCGATAGAGCTTTATGTATCTCACACCGTTTTCCGCTTGTCCCTACGTTGCGTGGTTTCCGAGATCTTAGGGGGAGGGGGGGGGGGCGCGGCGGAAATCACCCCGGGAGTTTGTGGTTGGCGCGAACCCGGGGCAGTGCGCGTGTTAAAAGTGGAATAAGATGGCTGATCAATGCAATACATCTAGTCCTATCACTGAAAGGACTAATTTATATACAAGTAACTCTGTTGACACTCATCACTGATTATGCAAAGGAAACATTATAATCCCTACTTTGTACGACATACGAAACATTATAATCCACACTTTGTACGACAGACGAAACATTATAATCCACACTTTGTACGACAGACGAAACA
The DNA here is from genome assembly GCA_036785665.1 of Chirona hameri. Lineage (NCBI taxonomy): Eukaryota > Metazoa > Arthropoda > Thecostraca > Balanomorpha > Balanidae > Chirona > Chirona hameri. Next base: position 11,238 of record JAXIVJ010007738.1, read on the forward strand.
TTATAATCCCCACTTTGTACGACATACGAAACATTATAATCCACACTTTGTCCGACAGACGAAACATTATAATCCACACTTTGTATGACAGACGACACATTATAATCCCCACTTTGTACGACAGACACGTTGACACCTAGTCTCGATTTTGTTCCAGTCGAAGAATCGAAGAAGACTCCTGTTGATCCGGTGATGATCGGAATCCTGGTCTCGCTCGTTCTGATGTTCCTCATCATTTGCATCGTCCTTCAGCTGTTCAGCAAGTGAGTGCAATACTTAGTTTAAACACAACTCATAGTGCGGATAAGATCGTGACATGGGATGGATAGATGGGTACCCGTCCAGTTCCTTCACGAGTTTGGATGAGGTATCAATTTGTAATAGTTCAATGGGCCTCGGGTTCAATGGAAACGCGGGAACTGTATTCGGTTATGTCTCAAAGTAGCTTTTTATTTAGCTTTACATTTCATGTTACAAAATGTATTCTGGAGGAATGTATTTTTTGTTTAGCTCCTAGTCGTTCTTTTCTTTTCTATTGGAATTGTATACTTCCGCACCGAAGTACGACGTCGAAAGGGACCACACAGGTCGAAAGGGACCACACATGTCGAAAGGAGACCACACAGGTCGAAAGGAGACCACACAGGTCGAAAGGAGACCACACAGGTCGAAAGGAGACTACACAGGTCGAAAGGAGACCACACAGGTCGAAAGGAGACCAGACAGGTCGAAAGGATACCAGACAGGTCGAAAGGAGACCGCACAGGTCGTAAGGAGACCACACAGGTCGAAAGGAGACCACACAGGTCGAAAGGAGACCACACAGGTCGAAAGGAGACCAGACAGGTCGAAAGGATACCAGACAGGTCGAAAGGATACCAGACAGGTAGAAAGGATACCAGACAGGTCGAAAGGAGATCACACAGGTCGAAAGGAGACCACACAGGTCGAAAGGAGACCACACAGGTCGAAAGGAGACCACACAGGTCGAAAGGAGACCACACAGGTCGAAAGGAGACCACACAGGTCGAAAGGAGACCAGACAGGTCGAAAGGAGACCACACAGGTCGAAAGGAGACCACACAGGTCGAAAGGAGACCACACAGGTCGAAAGGAGACCACACAGGTCGAAAGGAGACCACACAGGTCGAAAGGAGACCAGACAGGTCGAAAGGATACCAGACAGGTCGAAAGGAGACCACACAGGTCGAAAGGAGATCACACAGGTCGAAAGGAGACCACACAGGTCGAAAGGAGACCACACAGGTCGAAAGGAGACCACACAGGTCGAAAGGAGACCAGACAGGTCGAAAGGATACCAGACAGGTCGAAAGGATACCAGACAGGTCGAAAGGATACCAGACAGGTAGAAAGGATACCAGACAGGTCGAAAGGAGATCACACAGGTCGAAAGGAGATCACACAGGTCGAAAGGAGACCAGACAGGTCGAAAGGAGACCACACAGGTCGAAAGGAGACCACACAGGTCGAAAGGAGACCAGACAGGTCGAAAGGCACAATAGCGCGCGGCACACGGGCACGCCTTTGTGGGTCACTGGTAGATATGTGTTCAACCACGAATAGTATGCGCCGAAAGTGACTGTCATCGAAAACGAGTGTTGCGTGTTACACATGGAGCTCGCTTGACTGGAAGTGTTGAAACCCTCGCACTTAAACCAAATGTCCCGCCAATGGGCATTCATCCACTTTGTTGCGTGACAGAGGAGAGTCCCTGTCCAGCCTCGTTTAACACGCTGGTTCAGTGGTCGACGATGAGAAGTCGATGTTTTAGCTGTGAACGTCCTGCGTTCCCATCCATACTTGCTACCGTGGTATTGCAGCCAAGCCCGAATCGCAGCCAGGCGTGTTGTGTTAGCGTCGTGTGACTCGTGTGCACAGATGTTTAGTAAACTTGTCTGCACACTCGTGCACAGCTGTTTAGTATTGTAATGAGCACCGTCCTCACAAGCTCGCAGAAGAACCTGAACTTTTGAATCGCCGAAAACCCGGCTGGTCCAACTCTTAGGTCCTATAGTCACTCGCATGTGAAGGCCTGGCGTTACCTGTCCACACATCACGTCATTCCTCTTCCTAGTCCCTGCCGGGAACGGTGCCGTATTCTTCCCATCCCCCAGTGGCCTCTGTTTCCGCCTCATCCTTCCCCCTTCCGCCGCAATGTTGGCTTGCCCGAAAGACCCGATGAAGCGTATCGTATTCTCCCCGGACCAGCGTCCTCCAGCACAGCGTCCTCCCGCACAGCGTCCTCCCGCACAGCGTCCGCTCGCTCGGTCGGTCTGAAGGGCCGGTCCCGAGGGCCTGCCCTACCGGTCCCGAGGGCCTGCCCTACCGGTCCCGAGGGCCTGCCCTGCCGGTCCCGAGGGACTACCCTGCCGCGCCGGCCCGCCGGCCTACCGCACCGGTGCAGTGGAAGGGGCCGTGCTGCCGCGTGCCGGCTGCTCGCCGGACGGGCCGTGCCCAGGCGTGCCGAGTCCTGATGAGGAGCGCTGCTGTCGGCCGCCGCGGCCCGGTCGATGCTCATTGGGAGCGGATGACCGGCAGACATGCCCGCGGGGCGTCAGGCCTTCAATCACACGCCGTCTGCCGCCCGATACGTACCTGCAGTGGACGGTATAGGTCGGACAGGAGGCCAGCGATCGCAACGCAAGAAGAAGCGCCACCCACTCCGTTGACCGTCATGGAATCGTCTGTATCTAAGTGAAACTGTAATAAGAGATGTGGAAGGTTCCAGACCTCATTATTTAATGCAGGGGTGCAACTGTAAACAAAAGGTAGGGGGACGCTCCCATTCACCGGCATAGCGTAGCGGTAGGGCAATGTTGGGGTTTTAGATAGGGTGAAGAGGGCAATATAAGGATATATTTATCTGTGCCATTACACTGGGGTAACTCGCGCTGCTGCGTAGCGATAATACCGATTTAAATTGTTTGTATCGCGTTTTACATGAACATGATCGTAACTATGGGCAGAAAATGGAAAAGCAATAGCGTTTTGTTCATTTGTAATACTTAAAAATGTATATGTTTAGCTTCACGTCATCATCAAAGAGAAATTTCACTCTGATAATGACGATAAGCCGAATATAAAGTGTTGTTATATTTTATTGCATTATTACAAATGTGCAAAAGGCTATTAATTTTCCATTTTCTGCTTCTGTCTATAAATACCGATTTCGGCGACTTTCGATTTGGAGCCTGAAATGTTGCGGTCTGGGCCACTGCGACTGCAGTGTCGCGTGATGACCTATCCGCAACACAAACGTAGCGGGCTGTAGTCGAGCGGGCATACCAGAATCTTCAGCTGCCACCTCCACGCTACGGCAGACATGCATCAACGCAGAGCCACTGTGATTAAAAACCAAACTTTCACTCGGTCACCACCTATGGAGACGTCTGACTAGTTTCTGAGCCGCGTTTCCTTGACGAAAAACGCCGATAACCACATAACCACACGCTGCCACATAACCACATAACCACACGGATAACCACATGTGCTGCAGCGGGAATATGGTAATCAGTGATCACCAACCAAAAACAACAGCGATTATTTCCCACTCACTGCTACCTGACGTAACAAATAATTCCCCTCTAGAAATCAGAGTTATTTTTACATGAAAACCTAAATTAAAAAAAGTTTTTTTTGTTCTCTCACAAAACATCAAAACCTTTTTTCACAAAACCTCTGAATTTTCAATCAGGGGCTAATTGAAAATTTAGCTCTCTAGGTTTTGTGAAAATCTTCCCTGAAACGTCACTTCGAAACCTCTAGATTTCAGGGAAAACTTCTGAAACTGGCAGCAGGGGCATTCCACAGCAAGACAACGGTTGGGTGCCGTCCGATGATTTGTATTTTTTTTTTTAAAGTTGTGCATTGGGGGTTTCAAGGGCGGAAATTCATTGGTAGTGACCAAAAAATTCCCCAAAAATATTTCCAAAATACGGCCTTCCGTATTTTCCCAAGTTCACTGAGCAAGCCTAATTTTGACGACCAATTTAATTACAGACTCCGAGACTAAAAAAACGATTTTGAAAACACAATTTTGTTTAGATCAGGATTAGTCGAAGAACAATTTGGCAATCACGGATTTTCGATTTTTGTTGTTGTTGTTACGTGACCTCGTGACCTACTTTTTCCGCTGTGACCTTGACTTGTTGGAAACGAAATTAACATTTTCGTCTGATGACGATTTGAGCTTCATTGATGTCCTTCGTATAAAAAAGAAAGAAAGTGGGATTCGACCTGTAAAAACTACTTTTAGGGACTTCCACAGTAAGACAACCAATTTCTTTCTTCAAATTTGCTGTCCGACCATTTTTAATGTTCTTGAAAAGTTGTGCACAGGTTTCAAGGGCGGATAATTCATAAGTGGTGACCAAAAAATTCCTCCCAAAATATTTTCCAAGATAAGGCCTTCCGAAAATGTCCCAAGGTCACTGCGCAGGCCTAATTTTGACGACCAATAACTCCAAGACTAAAGAAGCTATTTTGATAGATTTGTTTTGGTTTGGATCGAGATTAGTCAAGGAACAATTTTGCAATCTCGAATTGTCTATTTTCTTCTTTTTTTTGTCACGTGACCTCGTGACCTACATTTTGCGCCGTGACCTTGACCTGTTGCAAACTGAAATTAACATTTTCGTCTGATGACGATTTGAGTTCCATTGATGTCCTTTCGTATAAAAAATATAAAAAGTGGGGTTCGGCCTGTAAAAACTACTTTTGAGTCTTGCAATGCTGACATAATACGCTGTTTGGGTACGTTACGTTGTATTGTCCTGGCAGGCCATATGGCGACCTGATGTCGGTGTAACAGGCACCAACCGAGAGGTTTCGTCGTCAGGAGTCACTCTGGACTTGTTTCGAAAGCGTATGTCAAGTAGATGCGAAGTTATCGACGGCCAGGTAGGTACCCGAACATCGTATCATGTCAGCATTCAAAGACTCAAAAATAATTTGTGCTTGCCGAACCCCATTTTTTATCGTTTTTATACGAAAGGACAATGAAGATCAAATCGTCATCAGACGAAAATTTTAATTTCAGTTTTCAACAGGTCAGTTCAAGGTCACGGCGCAAAAAAAAATAGGTCACCCAGTCACGTGACAAAAAAAAGTAAAAAAATCGCAAATCTGTGATTTCCAAATTGTTCTTCGACTAATCATGATCCAAACAACAACAGCAAAGTTTATCAAAATCGCTTTTTTAGTCTCGGAGTCAAAATCGTCAAAATTAGGCAAAAAACAAAATTAGGTCGTCAAAATTAGGCCTGCACAGTGCACGTGGGAAAATACGGAAGGCCGTATCTTGGAAAATATTTGGGGTGATTTTTGTTGGTCGCCACCAATGAATTCCCCGCCCTTGAAACCCCCAGTGCACAACTTTTCAAGAAAATTATAAATGGTCGGACGGCAAATTTGATTTTGTTTTGGTTGTCTTACTGTGGAATGACCCAGTAGTGTTTCCACTGTTTTCGTAGCTGTCATTTTTTTGGGGACCGTCGCTTACAAAGATACGCCACGGGAGGAACACACCATCACACCCTCGAACATACGCACATGCAAGACACTTAGATTTGAAAGCAACAGCGAAAGGACACAGCCAAGGAGAAAGAAGGTCGTTTCAGGTGCGTCCCCCAATGTGTCCCCATAGGTATCTGAAAACCTTCAGTTTTCAGACGTACGGGGACGCGCGTCCCCCTGCGTCCCCCTCAATTGCAGCCCTGATTTAATCATTTGAAATTGATGACCATCTGCAGCATACCGCTGGTAAAGTATGAAATAAAAATAGAATGGTATGGACAAAATAATTGCGTTTCATGTGCCGAAATTCCGAACGTATAAGCATGTTATGTTACAGAGGGAAGGTTAATATTCAGTGAATAGTTATCCCTTGATTTACAAAATTCCATTGCTCTAAAAATAAGCCGCAATTAAGGCCGCGTTCTTTAGAACATTCTGAATCAGAATACCGCAGGGTATAACGTCACATGCCGCTCTTCAGAAATTCTCCGGCGGGACGAGCCGGAATATTCTCTCCTTCCCACCGGAACTAAACATACCCGGCCGAGGAGACGGAGCCCTTACGATAGCGATGATGTGCTGGTGGCGCACTTCAAACAAAAATGCCGCGCAATATCCGAAAGAACGCTCCAAAAGACGGCGCGGAGAGTCGGATTCCGCCTCCTCGGAACGCGAGATGTCATATTGCGATTCGGAATGGTCTAAAGAACGCGGCCTAAATAACTAGGTCATTGGTACACAGAGACACTAATATATTAAAGAAAGGTATGCAGGTCGTCCGTTTGGATGGCCTGTCTGACAATCAAGGATTTCCAGAATAAGTGGAAACCCCGCACCTGCATATCTGCTGCATATCACCATTATTCGACGTGTTCCTGTCCTTGACAATCTCTCCTGGAATTGCAATTATCCATTCACTGCAACCAAGTGTGGAACAGCACAGGCTTCTTTGAAATATGGTGTATTATGTAGCAGAAATTCCCTCGTTGCACACAATGTTGGTGACAGTTCATTGCAGCTATTTGCCTGTCAATGATGTCAGCCAGCCACTCTTTGGTCATTTTCCTGCCCGACTCACGTTTCAGTTTTCCTCTGGAAAATGAGCCGAATATTTTAAAGGGAGTGTGTCTACTCACATCGCTTATTTTGGGTTGTTGACGCTGGTCCATCATTTTCTGAATCGAACCATGCCTTTCATTTTCCAAGATTCACACTAGTTGCTGGGATATTCCAAAGACCCCAGGAACTTGCTGGTAGCAAAAAGTTATCGGGTAGACCCCAGAAGGCTTACTAGTTACACTACTAGAAGGATTGCTAATATCGAAATATCGATACAAATTTGCTAGCATATCGTTAGCGCTGGCCAATAGCATTTCGACAAAACAGCTCGTGAGTGCTGATAACAACTGCCGAACAGAGCCTCGACGGCCATTTTGCTTTTCGACGGTTTGTTGTTTGTTAACATTGTTCGTATGGATTGCTTAATGCTTATTGTCTTAGGTGCGCCGTTTTACATAACATCTTCTTCCCGCTGATTATAGTGGTGATCGTTTTATCGATATCGAAACAAAAAATAAGCAAAAAGAATATACATAAGTGAAAATTCAACTAAAGGGGCTCCAGATGTTAATTTTATCGTATCCAACAATCCCACCAATAGCTTCTCACCGTAAGAACGACATTTTTTACATTCCAAAAGAGAAGACACACTCCCTTTAACCCGGCATTGGCTGGGGTCTCAGCCGAACGCCATTGACTGGGGGGGGGGGGGGCGTTTTTCGCCCCCCCCCTAATTATCTTCCGAACCAATAACCGCAGCAAGACGCGTAAGGCGGAAATTCAAAGCTCTCAATGCGAGGCAACCAAAGCATACACGAAATTTTAAAAATAAGATCACATGTCAGGTCACGGTCAGGTCAAAGGTAAAACTTGAGGTATTTGAGTTTATGGGCCATACTTTCCATCCAAAGCCTTAGATTACGACTCTTATCGCACAACGTGCTCTCAAAGGTATAACACATATCCCACATAAGCAAAAGTAAAATTGTAAGCAAAGATCAAGGTCAAGGTCAGTTCACAAAAGGTCACAGGTCTACGAAAGCCATGCGACACATGTTGTATGGGTTGTTTTACACATATAATTCGATAGTAGCAGTCATTTTCACAACTTGACAACATATAAGGTCAAGGTCAGGTCACATAAGGTCAAAATTATAACTTTATCAATCTTAACAGAAAAGGCATGTGTCTGACCAGTTTTGTCTCCGAAATACAGTGCTGGGATTAATTTGTTTGTATCTGGTCACTAAAAGCCAAAAAACACAGTTTCAAAATATGACGTCATGAGTTACTCATACTTAGGGAGCGTTAAGTCATTTTAAAATAAAGATATTGCTTTTAAATTTGGTTTGGGTATTGTCCACATGTGGTTCTTCAAAATATCTTTCCGTTTTTTTAATAAATGTTTGAAAATGTTTATTCTGAGGTATTTTATATAACAAATGTTTTGGGGTTAAAAACCAAAATTTCACAAATCCGAGATAGCCATTTTGTAGCTCTTGCCATTTGCTATCTTTGAGCGTTTTTCGTTTGCATTTTGCTTTAAATATGGCATTTGTAAGGCCTGCTAGCTTATTATTATTATGTTTTTGCTGATTTTTGTGTCAAGCTCGTGTGTAGTGACGTCACTAAATTCGCTTTATGTCGAGAGAAAAAAGTCGACAAAATTTCTTCATTTTTGCAAAGAAGATGTATAATTGATGTAGGAGAAGGTACCTGAAGTTTCACGTTGATAGCGCTATTGGTTTTTGAGGTATTGCGAAAGTTCGTCAGGGGGTGGCGAAAAACGCCCCCCCCCCCCCGCCCCCAGCCAATGGCGGCTTAACTGTTGCTGGTGAATCGCAGGGAGGTGAAGCAGTACACTGCATGGAAAGGAACGCCGTCTTACTACAGTAACTCTGTGCAGTTTAGACGGCTTTCAAGCGGTTTCCAGGTTTACAAGAATATCTTTTCATTGAAGGTTGTACTATCTGATGAGTTCTTCATTAAACAATGAAACACATCTGATACGTCTTCATTTTTCAACTTCGCAATTTAGTTATTGTCCGTTATTATCTTGCCATCCTTATGATTGCCTCATCTGTAATCGGTTTCCGTTTTCAGACTGGGCAACAAGTACATGTATGTAGTAATATATGTTGCGTAACAGATTCCAGCAGCCAGCCTGTTGTACCTGACTGTTGTAACCGGCTTCTGGCCGGCGACCACTCCCCGGTCTCCGAGCTCAGCTCCCCTTCTGACCGCTCCCCGTTCTGGTTTCCAGAGCTCAGCTCCCCTTCTGACCGCTCCCCGTTCTGGTTTCCAGAGCTCAGCTCCCCTTCTGACCGCTCCCCGGTGTGGTTTCCAGAGCTCAGCTCCCCTTCTGACCGCTCCCCGGTGTGGTTTCCAGGGTTCAGTTCACCTTCTGACCGCTCCCCGGTGTGGTTTCCAGGGCTCAGTTCCCGTTCTGACCGCTCCTCGGTGTGGTTTCCATGGCTCGGTTCCCCTTCTGACCGCTCCCCGGTGTGGTTTCCAGGGGTCGGTTCCCCTTCTGACCGCTCCCCGGTGTGGTTTCCAGGATTCAGTTCCCGTTCTGACCGCTCCTCGGTGTGGTTTCCATGGCTCGGTTGCCCTTCTGACCGCTCTACGGGTGTGGTTTCCAGGGTTCAGTTCCCCTTCTGACCGCTCCCTGGTGTGGTGCCCATGACTCGGTTCCCCTTCTGACCGCTCCCCGGGGTGGTTTCCGAGCTCGGTTCCCCTTCTGACCGCTCCCCGGTGTGGTTTCCAGGGGTCGGTTCCCCTTCTGACCGCTCCCCGGGTGTGGTTTCCAGGGTTCAGTTCCCCTTCTGATCGCTCTCCGGAGTGGTTTCGAGGGCTCGGTTCCCCTTCTGACCGCTCCCCGGTGTGGTTTCCAGGGGTCGGTTCCCCTTCTGACCGCTCTCTGGAGTGGTTTCCAGGGGTCGGTTCCCCTTCTGAACCGCTCCCCGGTGTGGTTTCCAGGGGTCGGTTCCCCTTCTGACCGCTCCCTGGTGTGGTGCCCATGGCTCGGTTCCCCTTCTGACCGCTCCCCGGGGTGGTTTCCGAGCTCGGTTCCCCTTCTGACCGCTCTCCGGTGTGGTTTTCCAGGGCTCGGTTCCCCTTCTGACCGCTCCCTGGTGTGGTGTCCATGGCTCCGTTCCCCTTCTGAGCGCTCCCCGGTGTGGTTTCCGAGCTCGGTTCCCCTTCTGACCGCTCTCCGGTGTGGTTTTCCAGGGCTCGGTTCCCCTTCTGACCGCTCCCTGGTGTGGTGTCCATGGCTCCGTTCCCCTTCTGAGCGCTCCTCGGTGTGGTTTCCATGGCTCGGTTCCCCTTCTGACCGCTCCCCGGTGTGGTTTCCAGGGGTCGGTTCCCCTTCTGACCGCTCCCCGGTGTGGTTTCCAGGATTCAGTTCCCGTTCTGACCGCTCCTCGGTGTGGTTTCCATGGCTTGGTTCCCTTCTGACCGCTCCCCGGTGTGGTTTCCAGGGATCAGTTCTGCTTCTGACCGCTCTTCGGTGTGGTTTCCAGGGCTCAGTTCCCGTTCTGACTGCTCCTCGGTGTGGTTTCCATGGCTTGGTTCCCTTCTGACCGCTCCCCGGTGTGGTTTCCAGGGATCAGTTCTGCTTCTGACCGTTCTTCGGTGTGGTTTACAAGGCTCGGTTCCCCTTCTGACCGCTCTCCGGTGTGGTTTCCAGGGCTCGGTTCTGCTTCTGACTGCTCCCCGGTGTGGTTTCCATGGCTCGGTTCCCCTTCGAGACGCTCCCCGGTGTGGTTTCCAGGGGTCCGCTCCCCTTCTGACCGCTCACTGGTTTGGTTTCCAGGGCTCGGTTCCCCTTCTGACCGCTCTCCGGGGTGGTTTCCGAGCTCGGTTCCCCTTCTGACCGCTCCCGGGTGTGGTTTCCAGGGTTCAGTTCCCCTTCTGACCGCTCTCCGGAGTGGTTTCGAGGGCTCGGTTCCCCTTCTGACCGCTCCCCGGTGTGGTTTCCAGGGGTCGGTTCCCCTTCTGACCGCTCTACGGGTGTGGTTTCCAGGGTTCAGTTCCCCTTCTGACCGCTCCCTGGTGTGGTGCCCATGGCTCGGTTCCCCTTCTGACCGCTCCCCGGGGTGGTTTCCGAGCTCGGTTCCCCTTCTGACCGCTCTCCGGAGTGGTTTCGAGGGCTCGGTTCCCCTTCTGACCGCTCCCCGGTGTGGTTCCCAGGGGTCGGTTGCCCTTCTGACCGCTCTACGGGTGTGGTTTCCAGGGTTCAGTTCCCCTTCTGACCGCTCCCTGGTGTGGTGCCCATGGCTCGGTTCCCCTTCTGACCGCTCCCCGGGGTGGTTTCCGAGCTCGGTTCCCCTTCTGACCGCTCCCCGGTGTGGTTTCCAGGGGTCGGTTCCCCTTCTGACCGCTCCCCGGGTGTGGTTTCCAGGGTTCAGTTCCCCTTCTGATCGCTCTCCGGAGTGGTTTCGAGGGCTCGGTTCCCCTTCTGACCGCTCCCCGGTGTGGTTTCCAGGGGTCGGTTCCCCTTCTGACCGCTCTCTGGAGTGGTTTCCAGGGGTCGGTTCCCCTTCTGACCGCTCCCCGGTGTGGTTTCCAGGGGTCGGTTCCCCTTCTGACCGCTCCCCGGTGTGGTTTCCAGGGGTCGGTTCCCCTTCTGACCGCTCCCTGGTGTGGTGCCCATGGCTCGGTTCCCCTTCTGACCGCTCCCCGGGGTGGTTTCCGAGCTCGGTTCCCCTTCTGACCGCTCTCCGGTGTGGTTTTCCAGGGCTCGGTTCCCCTTCTGACCGCTCCCTGGTGTGGTGTCCATGGCTCCGTTCCCCTTCTGAGCGCTCCCCGGTGTGGTTTCCGAGCTCGGTTCCCCTTCTGACCGCTCTCCGGTGTGGTTTTCCAGGGCTCGGTTCGGACCAAACCGCACCATTCTCAACTCAGCCAATCCGCGGCTCATGAACAGCTCATTCCTGAAAGGGACCTCCGGCAAGCCGGACTCGGCCGGCGGCGGGCGCGGCCAGCGCGGCTCCCGCAGCTCTCTCACCACCGCCCCCGAGCCGGGTCACGAGGCGGACGGCGGCACCCAGCTGGCGGAGCGGCCCGCCGGCTCCGGCGACCCAGTTAGTGACGTCAGAGGGGTGGCGCGGCCACAGCTGGCGCTGCCGCCCCTGCGTATCAGCACGGCCACCCCCGTCGCACACTCTCTGGAAGCGCCTCTGCAGATGGGCAGCGCGTAGCGGCTCCTTGAATGCAAGTCTGTGTGTGGCGCCCAGAATCTGACCGATTGGTTGCTGGCATTGCATTGCAGCTTGCTTTTGTCCACTATTTTGAGTCTGCCCTAAACTAACATTTGCAAGGGTATGCTAATTTGTACGATTGAGTGGTTGTTCACTTACCGATGGTTTTACACCACAAATGTAAGCAGGACGTTGAAAAAAATGAGGAAAGGCCTGTATTAATCATGCGGTACGAAATTTTGCCTCCAGTGCGTTTGCTACTGAACAACTAAATAAAACAATGAGACTTCCTGCTGAAATCCTATTATAAAAATACTCCTTAAAATAAAACAAAACAGTTGTGCCTTTCAGATCTCATCTTTGTTATGAGCTCAATGTTACAAATCTATGACATGTTTCTATCGCCTAACTATCCCCACTTTCACGTTTTTCTTAAAGCTTGCGATATACACACTACACAGAACTAAATGGAGTTGAATGCTTCTAAGCCTTTGAAAGAACTGCGTCCTCCACATTTTACTTTACCACTGGACACTTTCCCATGATTGAATTGTGGTATAAGTCACGCCTTTGATACCTAACTTAGTAGCAATTCCTGTATTTTTGTGACACCACATGTACGCTCTCCCCCCCCCCCGCAGTTGCTATGGTGCACACTAAGGTCCGGCTTATTTTCTCATCTAGCGTATGTTTGACGGCGAATTAAGAAACGACCATATATGCATTCAAACCGCATTACTGAGAGCTTCAAATTGATATATTGACTTGACGCCTTGGCCCACCTTATCCATTGGTTGCTGTTAAGCAAAAATCCGTTTTTACCACCGCAAAGCGCTAAAAACTGATTTTTGCTTAAAAGCAGCCAATAGATATGGTAAGCCAATACGTCAATATATCAATTTGAAGTTCTCGGTAATGCGGTTTGAATGCGTATATGGTCGTTTCTTAATTCGCCGTCAAACATACGCTAGATGAGAAAATAAGCCGGACCTTAGTGTGTACCATAGCAACTGCGGGTCCCTGTACAATGTACTTTGCTTTGCTTTGCTTTGCTTTGCTACAATGCTTTGATGAAGGAGGCGGTTGAATTATGCACCCGAATGTAACTCGATTATGCTGTTCAATAGCCTTTTGTTTGGAACATTCGTTTGGCGTACGATCCAGAAATACCGTACTCTCATAAATTAAACATGCATGTCAATGCAATTTTTATTTTGCACATATATAAAACATGCATTTGGACGCATTGTTTATCAATTTATATATCGAATTACAAACAATGCACTTTGGATGTACTAATTGTCAATGCATTGCCATTAGTCTGTGGACAACTGTATACTAATATTTCATCTCAGCATCGTAATTCACTTTACAGATTCAGCCTCACATTGAAGTCTCATAAGCTTCAGCACATGTAAGTGAAAGTAATACCCGGCACGGTTTGATCAGCATGCTTTTTAGCTGGTGGTGTGTGGATAGCTTAGCGAATGTGCAGTGAACTTCACTTTACACGGTTATTTATATTTTCCAGGTAGACGGTCATAAATCACTTGTATCACTTCACTTGACGGTCACTTGTATAGACAAATTGAACCAATCCACCCAAAACAGCATAATTGTTGATAATGCATTTTATTAGCCTCTTCCGTTTATTCAGAGTGGGTGTCTTGGAAAAAGGCTTCCTGAATGGCTGCAATTTTATCATTCCAGTCAAATATCAATACGGAACAACGACGGCATGTAGTTGAAAGCTCATGGTATCATAGTCATACGGGAGAAAGTACCTCGCAATATCCCGTTGCTGAACCAAACGTTGCTAGGCGTTTGGGATCTGCTGGATTTGACCATGGCAACTGGCCACTGGGGTTGTGCAATCGCCTGATGTGACTTCTCTTGAATGCAATTATGTTTCGAGGGCTTCATCCAAAAATTTCATCCAAGTTAAGTTGTATTAAGTTCCAAGTTGTACGAATTTCAGTCGAAATGCCATATAGGTAGTTGTTTATGCTCAATGTCGGTATTTTCTTGAACGTCATGCGCTTATACTTTTTACTTTATCATTTTTTACTTTTTACTTTTACTTTTTACTTTATTCACTATAGCGTATTCTGATCTTTCAGGACACCAGTAAGCTATGAGAATGAGGCACTGCTATCACCCAACAGAACCCCCCCCCCCCCCACCTACTCGCATGACTCGTGCCATCATAGCCTCCCAGACAGTGACCCGAGAGACTCATCCTTTTGCCGCTCCGTCGAGTGGGGTCCCTGCGGAGGAGAGCGTCTCCCCGTTATCTCTAGCCGGCCTCCTCCCCGGAGCGTGGGTCGAAGGCCCGCGCCTGAGTGGGGCCATCGCTCGTCCCCCGCGCGATAAACACTGTAGGATGTGCCTGGTCCCTGTCCAGTGCCCCGTCACGTCCTGGTCGCTCGGCCCCCGCGCGATAAACCCTGTATGATGTGCCTGGTCACTGTCAGTGCCCGTCCCGTCCTGCAGATGTAAGACGGATGTCGTATAGCCAGCATGGCAGCGTCGGTGGGGGCTGGGTGGTGTCGTGTCGCCCCTGTCGTGACCGTGTTAGCAGCGTGGCAGCGTCGGTGGGGGCTGGGTGGCGTCGTGTCGCCCCTGTCGTGGCCGTTGATCCGGTATGTAGCGGGCGGTTGTCTGCAGGGGATTTAGGGGGCTGAGTGGCGCGGGGGGGGGGGACATGATGTTACTGCTGCTCAGGACGTCCTGCTGTTCCCAGGATCCGTGATTAGCTGGTACAAACACGTGACTCACCAAGGGTGAGCTGTGTGTTCCGGAACTTTCGGCAAGGTATGGCTGTGGTATCCATGAAATCTGAAATTAAGACTTGTGCACTTTGGAAGCAAAATGGCTGATATGATTTTGTTTAATGGATGATGTCCTAGCGAGTTACGATGATGGCATAGATGAGTTATGAAAATGTTATCGATAATTTTCGAATGCAGCGCTAAAAAAGTATTTCCGTGAATCCTTACTCAAACTGCCGCTTCTGAACCCCGTCTCACATGACTACCTATATAGAGCCAAGGCCCTTTTTGGGCTCTAAGGGACTCTCGCTTTCTAGTTTGTATTAGGCCTTTCCTAGGCTTAAAGGGAATCGTGACCTTTTGATTTTGTTAGCAACAATTTATTTGGCTACCGTTATGGTATTAAAATGGTGTGATCTAAATTTAAGAATTAAATACAATTATTCTCTAATTCAAAGTTGGAAGTTTGGAAAAATTAATGATCGGTACTTTCCCTCCACTATTGGAAAGCGCAACATCTGGCGCTTTTGCACCAATCTGTTCAACGTTGTTGAATGGGCACTTCGAAACAAATCGCCGTCACTAAATAGGTCGCTGTCGTCGTGCAATGGTCGTGCATCGATGAGCTTCTGATTGAATTGACAGTTGTTTCAATGGTTGTTAATTATAAAGTATGGGCGCGAATATAAATCACAACAAACAGAACGCAAAATACGTTTCCCACACCATTGCGTACACAAGCAATACGGGGAAAGCCCAGAGTTTGATGGAAACCGAAAAGTACTTGGCAAGAACCGGTCGTTAAAAGTGTGAAACGCTTATCGGTATGAAACTGCCAATATCTTTCGGTAGGAATGTGTTATGCAAAATATGATGAATTTACATCATATTTTGGCCTCGTCTAATGATTTCAGGTGCTAACTCCATTTTGTGTGTGGAAAAAGGTCATTATTTCCCTTTAAAAGGCACACAAATGCGAAACGCAGGAAATATTTGCAAATGTGTACCTTGCGTGATAGTTTATGTTCTCACTTCTCAGCACACCACTTCCCGACCGTCACTGCACCACAACACATTTATGATGGGTAGACTGCACCGCAACACATTTCTGATGGGTAGACTGCACCGCAACACATTTGTGCTGGGTACAGGGGCGGTGGATAAGGAGCATAGGCGTAGGAGCCGGGGGGGGGGGCAGGGGGGCAGCCGCCCCCCCCCCCCCCTAACATTTTGGATTTTAACATTACGCCTATGGGCGTTGCATGGAAAGAATCGATTTCAGAATGCCTCCTGCCCCTCCAACTTGAACATAGTTCCTACGCCCCTGATAAGCTGCCCCCCCCCCCCCCGCACGCAAGAAGTTTGAGGGGGACATATTATTTTGCCCACCATAAATTTGTAAGAGGGGCCCTCCCAGAAGTTGACCGAGGGCCCGAGGTGCCCCCAGCCAGCCTGAGGGGTCCTCTAAGGCCGACAGAAGGCCCTCAGTTGGCATGAGGGGGGCCATTGGTAGGCCTGAGGGGCCCTCGGTAGACCTGAGGGGCCCTCAGGAGGCCTGAGGGGCCCTCGGAAGGCCTGCGACTTAATGGACTGCATGGGCCTGTTCGACGTTTTTTTTTGTGCGACCATTTAGGGGCCCTGCAAAATATAGTGGTCTAAATCCGAGGAGATACCATTTCGCGCCATTTTGTTTTGGGTGGCCTTTGGCCGTGGGAGGGGGCCCTTTGGTCGAGGGGGCCTCTGGGTTTCTTTGTCCCCCCCCCCCATCCGAAAATACCATCCGCCGCCACCACTGGCTGGGACGGATAGACTGCACCGCAACACATTTCTGATGGTTAGACTGCACCGCAACACATTTGTGATGGATAGACTGCACCGCAACATATTTATGATGGGTAGACTGCACCGCCACACATTTCTGATGGGTAGACTGCACCGCCACACATTTCTGATGGATAGACTGCACCGTAATGCATTTGTGATGGGTTGGGTGCACCGCAATACATTTGTGATGGATAGACTGCACCGCAATACATTTGTGGCGGGTAGACTGCACCGCAATACATTTGTTCGTGGTATACTATGCCGCAATGCATATGTACCCGATAATGCAGCGTTCTATTGTATTGTGCGAGTTGCGTCACAATTCACTGTGCTCGGTAGCACAGTGAATTGTGTGAATTGTGAGTTATATGACAGGCGTATAGACTGTGTCCGAATATTGGGAGGTAATGTGTTCGTTGTGAATACACGCAGAGATGTAGGAACGTCACGAAAAGTGGGGGGTAGTGAAACTTTGATCTCGTCTTGAGAGAAACGCAACTATTGAAGATGTCTTTGCAGATTTTGGCCCTTCTCGTCTTGGCGAACCTTTTGCTATCAAAAAGTTGTTTTCTCAGTAAGCAAAAACAAATATTTTAGCAAAACATTTGGCCGAAAAGTGAGGGGCCATGGTACCATGGCCCCTCACTTCGTGATGGATAGACTGCACTTAACACATTTGCCCCCCCCCCCCCCCCACCTGTTCCTACGCCTGTGGATATACTGCATCCAGATCCTTCGTCTAGTTTTGGTAGGCTGTATTGTAACACATAAATCTTGTATTTATTTTTGTAACGATGGCTGATTTGTTCCAACTGTGAACTAACCTCGTGTGGTAAGCACCATGCCGCATAAGCAAGGTAGAGCCGTCCAGTGACTTCGCCGGACTTTCATTCAAAGGCACCAGGCCGCATAAGCAAGGTAGAGCCGTCCAGTGACTTTGCCGGACTTTCAATCAAAGGCACCAGGCCGCATAAGCAAGGTAGAGCCGTCCAGTGACTTTGCCGGACTTTCAATCAAAGGCACCAGGCCGCATAAGCAATGTAGAGCCGTCCAGTGACTTTGCCGGACTTGCAATCAAAGGCAGTGTGACGTAACTACTGCAAACGCCTCACCGGCAGACGCACCGGCAGACGCGATCCTTTCAGATCGATTACATTGTATTGCTTTTTATGTGGGCTTTCTATGACATAATTTTTTTTTAGATACATTGCTACACCAGCTATGCATCTTTGCAGGCTATGCATCTTAAATGCACATTGCAGTTAGCGTGTACCTTCCGCTTATAGTTCGCTTATTATTTACGTAGAAGTAAGCCATTGCGAGGCCGTCCCAAATAATTATGCGCAGTACGTATAGATTCTGTCAAGGGCATGCACCAGTTATGTCATTCAAGTTGATCAATTCCGGGTTCGAGTCTGGCTACTGGCGCAAGTCATTCGGTTCCCCGCCCCGGAGGGGAGTGGTTCTCCTCCCCACCCGCGGCGGCATATAGCTATAGGCTGGACTACGGGGTGGGCGAGAACAACTCCCCTCCCACCCCCCCCCCCCCCCATAAAAGGGGAAAAAAGTTGATCAATATATATTGAACATATCCCCTATACAGGGGCGCAGGAACTATGTTCAAGTTGGAGGGGGGGGGGGGGGGGCGAAGGCATTCTGAAGTCGATTATTTCCATGCAACGCCCATAGGCGTAATGTTAAAATCAAACATGTTTGGGGGCGGCCTCCCCCTGTCCCCTGTTCCTACGCCTATGCCCCTATATGCTTAACGGCGACTTAACCATTTACAAATCGGAAAACATGTAATTGTGCATTGGACATCTTCAGTGTTATGCAAAACTACTTCCATACATCGTTTTCCAATTTGAACCCGAAGCAAATGTTTCTGCAGATAAACCAACCACATTGGTGTGTAATGGCATAGTCATGCAAGCAATGAACACCTGGCTTATATACATATTTGCAAACATGTTATAATGCAGATAAATCGCAAATTGTGTATACGCCGTCATGCGGTGGCTTTGAAATTGTTTTGGCAGTTTGCAAACGCCGGAATTAAACCATAACTATTTTTGAAGAGCTGTAAGTCTACACTGAAATAAGTAAGTTTGTTTGTGATTGAGTATGTTTGTTTGTGATTGAGTAAGTTTGTTTGTGATTGAGTAAGTTTGTTTGTGATTGAGTAAGTTTGTTTGTGATTGAGTAAGTTTGTTTGTGATTGAGTAAGTTTGTTTGTGATTGAGTAAGCTTGTGTGTGATTGGGTAAGTTTGTTTGTGATTGAGTAAGTTTGTTTGTGATTGTGTAAGTTTGTTTGTGATTGAGTAAGTTTGTTTGTGATTGAGTGAGTTTGTTTGTGATTGAGTAAGTTTGTTTGTGATTGAGTAAGTTTGTTTGTGATTGAGTAAGTTTATTTGTGATTGAGTGAGCCAGTCTTGATTTGATTCAGAGAACCAGTTACTGAGCTTTAAATCATTAGAAGTGGACACAGGTCAATTATTTTAATTGACATGCCATGTATGACTTGACTCTGTGTTGTTGCAAACGAAACTTGCAATGGGTGTTCTTGGTTGTTTCATAGCTGATTTACATGCCAATAGGTGTGAATGTTGACCTGAGGTTAGGTGAGTAGTCGTGCAGCCCAGCACTCGGTCCTGGTAATATGTAGATTAACGTGAGGTTGTAGTGCAGTACTGCTGTGTTGTGGATACGGTTAGCGCGAGAAGAACTTGGATGGTACTATTGCCATTGTTGTATTACTATGAGAGACACCGTAGGACTAATGCACCGATGGGAGCCGAATTAATAATTACTTTCAAGACTTTGTGTGTGGCGTTTGTATCCCCATAATGCTATCAGCGGGCTCTTAAGTCTCTATTGACATTTGCCACACGTTTATAATTGGCTCCCAATTAGACCCATGCAAACAGCAAGCGATGCTGACATAGGCAACGGTAACGTATCACAACCGTAAGGGCTACCGACGGATAATCACAACCGACAACGGTAACGTATCACAACCGTAAGGGCTACCGACGGATAATCTTCGCTCAATACTACATTGAATAATGCAAATATTAATTGAAGATTGCCTAATATTCTGCTAATCTCCAATGGAATTATCTATTTCTTTCCTTCCATTTGGGCAGGTGGGCATTTCTATTCTTGCAATGAGACGGGCAATAAACTAATAGGTCCTGTGTCTTGACCACCCCAATCCGATTTTTACCTCACTTATTTGTCATATTTTGTTAATTGTTTTATGTTTATCATCAGTATGGACACAGGCTCTATACTACTTACGTGGAATTGTAACAGGTAACTGCCAATTAAAGGGAATAGTCGCCTTGAAAGTTGTCTTGCAATTTGGCTATACGGGGTATTTCGAGAGAAAAAACGAATATGGCATTTGTTTGGACGATAGATGGATATCCGTCGAAAAATGGGCATGTTTCTTTTTTCTCCTTCATGGCCATCAAAACTTCATGACAATTATGACGTCATGCATATGGTAGCTTGAATATGTAACTATTGCACAAAATAACGACGGACTTAACCCTATTTGTAACAGGGGGGGGGGGGATTCCGCCCCCCCCCCCCCTCATGTTTTTCGCAGATATCTCCAGAATGGCTGGGAGCAAGCCTATTAAATTTTGGGACTTTTCATAGAATTTAATACCGCATTTGGAGTCAAAATTTTGAGTTCTTAACCTGAACAGAGGCGGTTCCAGGGCACAGTTTTGGGTGGGTTCGGAGGCGACATTTGGCGATAATACGGAAATGCGATCTTCACGGTTTCTTCCTAACTTCCTCAAGTATGAAGGAGTTACATCGGTTTACAGTGATTGCAACAAGTGCAAATTAGTTGATGTTATTGAAATATCTTACAAATTGCATGGCAGAGGCGGTTTCAGGGGCTTGAAAAGGGGGGTTTCCAGGAAGTATTCAATGCTTGGCAGGAAGCCAATAGAGCGATGTAAGGGACATTTATAGCTATCAAGATGTAAAAGATAGCTTCTGCTTCCATTATTTGCATAATTTATTACTTATAGAGTTTCAGGGGCGTGCTCAGGCGCCTGAAAAAGGGGGGTGACTGACATGGTGATGACGATATGCCAGCGATAACGGCGCAATAGACGTTTAGCTTATAATAATATATGCACATATGAGGCCAGAAAAGGGAACAAAGTCATTTTTTTGCAGAGGCGCGCTCAGGAATGGAAGAAAGGGGGTCATATTATCGCAAGGAAACTAAGAGGCATGGGCGTACAATGACATAACATACTGCAGTTTTCGGATGAAACACGCACCACAGGCTACTCTACGAACGATTATAAGATAATAGGCGAGTCCAGGTAGGGTAAATGGGGGGTAAGCAATGTTAATTGAAGTTATAAGTGAAATAGTCACTGTTGACTAGTTAGTATCATAATAGCGGACAATATACTTATCAAAATGTCTTGCACCGCCCAAGTTTGGATCCTGGATACGCCTATGATGAAGTACAACATGCAAAAAGGAACTATCTACGATCAGTAACATATTTATAGTGCTGGGTAGCAACTTTTCTGCGGTTAATATTTGTTTCCAATTTGACCTCCCTTTTTCACTAACCTGGTACCACCTATGGCAAAAAAATATGATTTATAACTGTTTTTCTAATGTCACAATCACAGATCATTTCATTTATCGAAAAAACAACACCAAAAAATGGTTTTATTACGCATTTACTTCACCCCCATATTGAGTGACCTGCACACGCCTATGATTTTGGAATTTTAAAACGTCACCGTTATATATCAATTTCCAATTCAATCTCTATCGATTCCTATTAGTTGTGTTAAAATCGGTCGATAAACATGACAGCTATATTGGATCAAAATTACTACTAAAATGTGTCGTTTTTTGCCCCTTGTTGCCCCCTATCCAAAATTTAGATTGTTTTATTTACAAATGTAGATCGTGTTGAGGGGAACCAAACACCGTTTCATTTGTGAAAATCGGACGGGTAGATCTCGAGATCTCCGGGGGGGGGGGGGGGCGGAATCCGCCCCCCCGTTACAAATAGGGGTAGCCAGGAGCCTGTTACAAATAGGGTTAAGGCATATATACGCAGGCTGCTTGTAACGTAAGCAACCGTTGTGAGGACCCGAAACAAGTTTCGGGAAAATGAAACTTCTTCTTCTTAAAGGGGCCCACAAGTCCTGTGTCGAAATTACTTAACGTAAGGAGCTATTTTTCCACACAACTCATTTTTCGATCTGCTCTACAAATCTGCTATCTCAGCTAAAAACGCCATGTTAAAGGGAATGTTTCACCTTTCTGAATGTTGTCAAATATACGCTGGTTGTAGTCGAAAATATGAAGTAAGTGCTGCTGAAAACGATGGTGAAGTTTTTGTTTCCAGAAAAGTCACTTAACTTTATACAAATTAGGGTTTTAAATTTGGGATGATTATGTCATTATTGAGCTATAGACCGCCGCGGATTGACTGACAAAGTGGGATTGGCTGAGAAAGTGGCTGTCAGACAATCAGCGGCGGCACTAGCCTAGACCCCATTTTGCAAATGATAAATTAAATTGCTTAAAAACGACTAAGTTTTGGGGAAAATGACCTTAGTATTTTCGACATTTCAATAACGGCCAAAGATAATGGCTATCTCAGTTCAAAACCAATACAAAGGTGAAACATTCCCTTTAAATGTGAACTATTCCCTTTAACGAGTAAAATTATCATAAGTCATATCGTCATTTGTAAGCCGCTTGCTCCCCGCACTGGCGGATCCAGGGGGGGGGGGCAACCAGGCCATGCTCCCCCCCCCCCCCCCCCCCCCCCCCACAGCCGGGAAGGGGGGAGGGGGTGGCAACATGTCTTCCCCCCCAAAAAAGAAAGAAAGAAAGAAGTTAACAATTTATCGTAAAAATTGACTTCGCAGCAGTCAAAATCCAGCTATCCACAGTGAAAAACTCGAAATTTTGGAAAACATGGCTCTTACCATCAAATCAGGGCTTAAAAAAGCTCAACAGAGGCCATTCTTCTTCTTTTTTAAATCGAGCCTCTGGCTCAATTTTTATTTATAAGAATGGCCTCAGGACTGGAAACTTGTTTTGTTTGGGCAGTGCACAGTGCGTCCTACAGCCTGCCGGATTAAAAAAATGAAGGTTCACATTTTCTCTTCAAACTGCACTGCCCGGAACCGAAATTTTCGGATTTTTTTCATTTGGCATTGGTTTTTCCTGTTAACCTTTGCTAGCATATGACAAACGCGACTTAAACTGAAGTTTGTGGACGGAAGCGCCAGCCAGATCACCCGTTTTAGGCGAAATACATGCACAACATTTGGCTGGTTGTGCGTTCCTTTTCCTTGACTAATTTTAACAAAACCGCTTTTTCACTTTCATTTTATTTAATTTAATTGCAAATTTTAACGAACCAAGCAAAAAAAACCTGAATCTTGCATACTTTGAGCTCTGCTTTAAAATGAAGACCAACCCTAACATGTGAATGTAAGCACTGGCGGATCCGGGTGGGGGGGGGGGCATTTAGGTCCATGCCCCCAGACATTAAGTGGCCTGTTTGCCCCCCCCCCCCCCTCAAACGCTCAAACCTCACATAAAAAATAACGATCGGTATTAATTTATAATGACTTTGCCTCTGTGCCATAAATAAAAGTTTCGATGAAAACAAATATCTGAGGTCATTCTTATAAAAAAAAATCGAGCCGTGGCACGATTGGGTTTTTTAAAGAATGGCCTCAGGACTGGAAATTTGTTATGTTTGAGCAGTGTGTAAAATACCTGCATATTATTTGGGTTTGCTGTTGCATTTCCGAGGCGCTGTTTCGACGCTAAACAACTCCTGCGCCGGGTACTGAGGCCATTCTGAAGAAAAAACGAGCCACGGCTCGATTTTTTTTTTATAGAATGGCCTCAGTCATTGCTCGTTTTTAAGACGAGCAATGACCTGTTACCGAATGCCTCTTAATCACTAACGAAGGGTGTTACAATATACCCGAAAGCTCCGATTTTTGTATTTCTTGTGGAGTAAGTCCTCTTTGTATTTAATATGTATCACCCACTCCACATCATGTCTTTTCACGGATCCCAGATGAGTCCCTGAACAGGTCGGAAGGGCGGTGAAAAGGTCGGAGGGGCCCCTAGACAATCTGAAGGGAACCTGCACTTTTCAACAGTAAGAATGCAGTTGTACAGGGAATTAAACTCAAAATTTTCACGCCGCTCTGCGGCGCAATTTAACTACAAATTATATTATTATATGCGGGTTAAAAATTGTGCCGTTTCTCGGCGCATTTATGTGTTATGTTGCTACTTTCCTATATCATTGGGCAAAATAGTTCGCTTTAATACTTTTTACCGCACTTTTAAACGCATAATAACATTTTTTAGAGGTCCGCACCATACGCAATGTGACGCACTGCTGAGAATGCATATCCAGGGCTTAAGATTTTAACAAAAATCGTGCCGCTCCGCGGCGCAATTAATTTAAGAGTTCCAGGTCTTGAACCTAAAAAATCACAGTTGGTATACGTATAGCGGATTCTAAATTGGTGTCACTGGTTCCAAAGTTGATATGGCAGTTTGCTAACTTCAGCTCCTAAAAGTTGGTATGGCCATGCCATATATGTCATAATGCATTCTCCATCCGTGTAACGTGCTTTTTCATCCGTCTTGTTTGGCCCTTTCAATGCTGGGGAAGGGGTCCTTTCGAGGCACTGCTCCACCCACTGTACGAAATCCTGGCTACGTGCCTGTATATATAAGTATATATTATGCATTGTACATCTAGAAGCCGACATATCAACACTTGTATAGGGTGTGTCCTACTTCCCACCGATCCCCCCCCCCCCAAAAAAAAAACGACGGCTGGATCCGCCAGTGGATGGATGGAGTAAACAGTTGTGCATCAGATGGTGTGATTATTTTTGGAGACTAACCATTTTCCATGGGGACTAGTTGTTTTTAGTGAAATGTTGTCAATAATTGTGCCAATTTTTGTTATCCTTAAGTGCAGTGCCTATGACAAGCTCCGCCCACTTTGCATAACAAAATGAAGCGTCTATATTTTTTGGGGGGACCTAGTGCCAGCAACTGAATGGCAATTGTGCAGTCAAAATAAAACAAACAATAGGTAAGTACCTAGGTTGAGATAGGTACTTCTAGCTAAAACCTTATCAGAAGTATCTGTCCCCTCCCGGATTTTCTCAATAACCTGAAAACGATTATATATATATCACCGTGAAACTTTCAGTACGTTATCCTGCATCAAGTCTACGTCTTCTCACCAATTCTCAATGAAATTGATGCAGTATTTTGGGAGATAATGACGTTTTAATGACGTCATGTCATGCCATTCTTGGTGGAAAAATGATTTTTTTTTATAGAAAATCGTAGAAAATCGAGTTTTGAAGCAAATTGCAAATAGAAAACGTTAAAAGAAGAGAAATGACATTGTCTTCAACATGGCTATCTCTAATTTCCAACATTTTGTTTTTTGGAACCCAAAAAATAAAAAATAAACTGAATTTTTGTGAATTTGAAAAGTTGATTTCTTATGCACAAATACCAAAATAAGGTGGCCGACCCAAATCCGCGGGAAAAATGGGGGTACCTTTTGCCACAAAAAGTTGCCAACCCCCCCCCCCCCCTCCCCAAACCGACGGCGGGATCCGCCAGTGGCTCCCCGCCATGGTTTATTCATGAACTGTTGATCGTGAATGGCTTAGTATTTATTAATCATTCAGTCCGACTGTCACCCATTATGAGCGGCTCCAGCTGTTATTTGGGTCAATACGAGCTTCTGCCCTCCAACGGACCACGGGCCGATTTCCACAGCTTATTCCTTATGCACGCCTTCTTGCATGATGCCGTTGGTGGTGTAGTTAAGCAATATATTTATATTGGTTCATTATGATCTTTAAATGGTCTTTCATCATTAACATTTTATTCATTAATATTTTTTTCATGGTATGGATTTTGTGTGCTTTGCTATGCATTACTTAGATCAACAACGATAACACGCTAGAGCCGTTTTACCAGGAAACTGTAACTCATCGCTTTCGTCCTTCCTGTTCGTTTGACGGCTCACGACCCGACATGTCATATATGACGTCACAGATGTAGCAAAGGGCACGTAAGTAAGCGAAGTGTCACGTGCCCCACAGTCCTATGTAGCCACCGTCGTACGACCAGAGCTCTGTCCTAAGTACACATACGTGTGGCAACCGACATCCCGGGAACCCCGGGTGACATGTGTGACCTCACACTGTCCCATTCTTCCCACAGACAAGTGACAAGTCGGGGTAGACGACGGAGCGGAAGCGGAGTCACGCGACGACTGATCGAGGTCACCGACCCTGACCTCCAACTGACCTCTGTCACGCCCCGGGGCACTACCGGCGACCTTAGCCGACCTCTGACTCCCGACTGACATCTGTCACGCCCCGGGGCACTACCGGCACTGCGGGCCAGGTCGTGACCTGAGACGAACGAGGCCTTGGAACATTCGAGCGATCGGCGAATCGAGAGATGTAAGCGAGAGGGTGTTTCTCAGATATCAGTGCGCGTGCGTCACTTGACGGAATCCAAGTGGACGGGAGCGCGACTTTACGCCGCGCCTGTGCTGGCCTGCCGGCGGGCCGACGGGAGCGCGACGTGACGCCGCGCCTGTGCTGGCCTGCCGGCGGGCCGAGCAGAACCCTCGCCGTCGGTCTCTGTGTTCCCTTTTCACGGGTGCCGTGCCTGGCAGCCGCTCTTCTGGCGCGGGTGCGGCCCGCGATGCTTACGATGACACATGACTTGGGGCTGAGCGGGCGGCCGACACAGCTAGTCACGCTCAGAACAGCGCTGTTCCATGCAGTCCGACACTGCCTGCGGCCCTGACAGCCTCTGCGTGCGTGCGTGTCGGTGCGTGTTTGTGAGTGCGTTTGCGGAGTGAGGACATTGGATCAACCTCTACCGCAGCAAGTCCGCCGCGCCGCGTCAGCGTTCCGCCGGCCGTTCCGCACAGTTTGCCGTGCTTTGTGGTGCGTTCGTCGGTGACGGCGGCACGCGGGCGCGGCAGCAGACTGACCCCCGCGGCGGTCGGCGTTGACGCTGCTCAGGCGCCCCGGCGGCGGCGGCGGCCGGCTCGTCGGGTGGCGGCCGGGTGAGGCGGACGTGGCCGCCCTGCCCCGCCGCCGCCCCCCCCCCCCCCCCCCGCATGGCCCGGAGCTACGGGGAAGAGCTCCTGGTCATGTATGCACCGAATGCGGCCCCGGCCGCCGCCGCCGACCGCCGCCCGAGCACGCGTCCCGCGGCGGCCACGGTAGGCTCTAGAATCCTGTAGGATGGATGAGACTGACGCATTGACGCGCGGCCTGCGAGCCCTGCGAATAGTTTGATTTCGCCGTGCGGGCATTCGATAGTTGTTCACGTCACTCGACAGCGCTGCCGTTTCTGTAAACTTTTGCCGATAAAATAAGAGATACCCGGTGATGTCTGAGTTTGTGTCGATCGTGCAGGGCAGCGAATCGGGTCACACGGCTGCCCCTGAATCACACTTGTCACGCCATTTGCACTTCGCTGTCGTTAGCCACGGCCGACGCTGCATTGTTACCCAGCCAGGAATGCATCCAATTCACGGAAGAAGCGCAAACTCAACCGACTTGGAATATGAGGCCTGTGCAAAGGGACATTGCATGATGATAGCTTCCCTACAGTGCACTAAGAGTGGTAATGTACTGCTTTTTTCCGTGGCGTGTGGACGGACGGTCCGCACCATTAGCTAATTGCACAGGGAGTAGGTTCGCTGGGTGAAATGGCCAGCTTTCTGTGGCGAGTACACACTACATACAGATCATAAAGCTGAACTCGTGGACAGCTGGCGAAGGTACTTCGTCCGCCTTAGCATTCACCGCAGAACCTGGGGATGGGTCACGGAAGACCCGTCCACCGAGTACTGTGGAGCTCCTCCTTAAATCAACACATAGGACGGGTCACGGAAGATAACCACTCCGGCTGTACTGTGGAGCTCCTCCTTAAATCAACACATAGGACGGGTCACGGAAGATAACCACTCCGGCTGTACTGTGGAGCTCCTCCTTAAATCAACATATAGGACGGGTCACGGAAGATAACCACTCCGGCTGTACTGTGGAGCTCCTCCTTAAATCAACATATAGGACGGGTCACGGAAGATAACCACTCCGGCTGTACTGTGGAGCTCCTCCTTAAATCAACACATAGGACGGGTCACGGAAGATAACAACTCCGGCTGTACTGTGGAGCTCCTCCTTAAATCAACACATAGGACGGGTCACGGAAGATAACCACTCCGGCTGTACTGTGGAGCTCCTCCTTAAATCAACACATAGGACGGGTCACGGAAGATAACCACTCCGGCTGTACTGTGGAGCTCCTCCTTAAATCAACACATAGGACGGGTCACGGAAGATAACCACTCCGGCTGTACTGTGGAGCTCCTCCTTAAATCAACATATAGGACGGGTCACGGAAGATAACCACTCCGGCTGTACTGTGGAGCTCCTCCTTAAATCAACACATAGGACGGGTCACGTAAGACCCGTCCACCGAGTACTGTGGAGCTCCTCCTTAAATCAACACATAGGACGGGTCACGGAAGATAACCACTCCGGCTGTACTGTGGAGCTCCTCCTTAAATCAACACATAGGACGGGTCACGGAAGATAACCACTCCGTCTGTACTGTGGAGCTCCTCCTTAAATCAACACATAGGACGGGTCACGGAAGATAACCACTCCGGCTGTACTGTGGAGCTCCTCCTTAAATCAACATATAGGACGGGTCACGGAAGATAACAACTCCGGCTGTACTGTGGAGCTCCTCCTTAAATCAACATATAGGACGGGTCACGGAAGATAACCACTCCGGCTGTACTGTGGAGCTCCTCCTTAAATCAACACATAGGACGGGTCACGGAAGATAACCACTCCGGCTGTATTGTGGAGCGAGCTCCCTCCAACAACAACTCGGTATGGGACACGGGAGACGACTACAGCCCGGCTGCCCGCGTGCGAGTCTGTTCTCAGCGAAGGCAGTGTTATGTGTGTGATCGCATACCCAAACACCACCGAAACTTTGGCTAAAAGGTCATGCAGATCCACACACAATGAGGCTGGATAGATGTTGTGATATCGGTTCGACTAACTGACACACATGCCAGCCCCGCTGCCGCCCAACACTTGCACAGCGACCACGAGCAACACATTCGCCCCACCCACCTACACAGCACCGCACTGTCCACAGCGACAGTCAAAACCAGTACCACATACCACGCACGATAAACAGCGAGTCAAAACCACATAACACGAACGGCAAACAGCGAGTCAAAACCACATACCACGAACGATAAACAGCGACAGTCAAACCCACATAACACGAACGATAAACAGCGAGTCAAAACCACATAACACGAACGATAAACAGCGAGTCAAAACCACATAACACGAACGATAAACAGCGAGTCAAAACCACATAACACGAACGGCAAACAGCGAGAGTCAAAACCACATTACACGAACAATAAACAGAGAGTCAAAACCACATACCACGAACGATAAACAGCGACAGTCAAAACCACATAACACGAACGATAAACAGCGACAGTCAAAACCACATAACACGAACGATAAACAGCGACAGTCAAAACCACATACCACGAGCCCACATAACACGAACAATAAACAGAGAGTCAAAACCACATACCACGAACGATAAACAGCGAGTCAAAACCACATAACACGAACGATAAACAGCGAGTCAAAACCACATAACATGAACGGCAAACAGCGAGAGTCAAAACCACATAACACGTAGGATAAACAGCGACAGTCAAAACCACATAACAAGAACGATAAACAGCGAGAGTCAAAACCACATAACACGAACAATAAACAGAAAGTCAAAACCACATACCACGAACGATAAACAGCGATAGTCAAAACCACATAACACGAACAATAAACAGAGAGTCAAAACCACATACCACGAACATAGGCGTATCCAGGATTTCGCCAAGGTAGTACCCGCGGCCAGTTGTATGGGCCCCGGAGCGTCAGGGCCCTTTTACCACCACCCCAGCGATTTTTTTTTAGCTGGGGGTGGGGTAAATACTGAAAATGCGTTGTTGAGCGCGGAGGTAAATACAGAAAATAAAAAGTTAATCGCAGATCCAGCATGTTTTTAACTCGTGATTTGAAGGAAGGGAAAGACATCCTGAAACGGTTCTTATCTGGCTTAAAAGAGACCTCTGTGGGTCTGTTGGGCCCACCGAGGCCTCGGAAGATCCGTCTTGAAGGGTCTAGCAGGGATTCCCCACAGACCGGCAAGGGCGATCTAAGGCCGACCGAAGACGCCACAGTTTGAACGATGGTCCCTCACGCTGACCGAGCGTCCTTTCAGGCCGGTTCAGGGCCCCTTAGAGGGCATTTCAGACCGACTGAGAGCACCCTCAGGCCGACTGAGGTCCACTCAGGCCCACCAGAGGCTCCCTTAGGTCGATCGAAGGCACCTAGGGGCGGCTGAGTGCACCATCAGGCCGATCGAAGGCCTCTTGAGCCGACCGAAGGGGACTCTGACCGACCAAGGGCCCCTCAGACAGATCGAAGACATTCTCAGGTCCATCGAAGGCCCCTCAGGCCGACAGAGGGACCCTTTAGCCGTTCAATGGCCCCTCAAGCCGACCGCCGGCTCCCTCAGGGTGACCGAGGGCCATTTTGACTGCCCAAGGTTCATCTCAGGCCGGCCAAGGTCCATCTCAGGCCGTCTATGGGCCCTTCAGGCAGACCGAGGGCACCCTCATGCCGACCGAGGGCCCTCTCAAGCCGGCCGAGGGCCATCTCAGGCAGATTAAGTGCCTCCTTTGGCCATCCGAAGGCCATCCTAGGACGACCAATGGCCTCTCAGACCGACTGAGGAGTGACGGTCCCTCAGACCGACAGAAAGCCCCTCAGGGCTCAGGCGGTCCAAAGGCAACCTCATTCTCAAGCCAAGGGCAAACCAAGGGCATCCTCAAGCCGGCCGAGGGCCATCTCAGGCCAACCGAGGGCCCCTCAGGCCAACCGAGGGCTATCCTAGGACGACTGACGGCCCTTCAGATCGACTGAGTGCCCCTCAGGCTGACTGGACCCCTCAGGCAGACTGAGGGCCCATCAGGCCGACTGAGAACCCCTTCAGACCGACTGAGGGCCCTCTAAGGCCCACTGAAGGTCCCTTCAGACTAACTCAGGCCGACTGAGGGCCCTAAGGCCCCGACTGAGAGCTACCTCAGGCCAATTGAGGGCCCCTCAGGGCCTCAGGCCGACTGAGGGCCTACTCAGGCCGACTGAGAGCCCTCAGGCCGACTCAGGACCCCCTCATGTCAACTCAGGGCTCCTCAGGCCGAAGCCCCCCCCCCCCCCCACCTCTCAGGCCGACTGAGGGCCCTCAAGCCGACTGAGGGACCCCTCAGGTCGACTGAGAGCCCCCTCAGGCCGACTGAGGGCCCGTCAGGCCGACTGAGGGCCCGTCAGGCCGACTGAGGGTCCCCTCAGGCCGACTGTAGGCCCCTCTGACCGATTGAGGGCCCCCTCATGCCGAATGAGGGCCCCCTTAGGCCGACTGAGGGTCCTCTCAGGCCGACTGAGGGCCCCTTAAGGCCGACTGAGGGTCCCCCCAGACTAACTCAGGCCGACTGGGACCCCTAAAGCCCCCAGTCGAATGAGGGGCTACCTCAGGCCGATTCAGGGCCCCTCAGGCCGACCTGAGTGCCTATTCAGGCCAACTGAGGGCCCCTCAGGCCGACTGAGTGCCCCTCGGGCCAACAGGATCCCTCAGGCTGACTGAGGGCCTCTTCAGGCCGACTTAGGGCCCCTTCAGGGCGACTGAGGACTCCTCAGGCCGACTGAAGGCCTCTCAGGCCGACTGAAGGCCCCTCAGGCCGACTGAGTGCCCATCAGGGCGACAGGGCCCACTCAGGCTGACTGAGCTGAGGGCCCCTTCAGGCCGACTGAGGGTCCTGTCAGGGCGACTGAGGGCCCCTCAGGCCGACTGAAGGCCCTCAGACCGACTGAGAGCCCCTCTGGGCGACAGGGCCCCCTCAGGCTGACTGAGGGCCCCTTCAGAACGACTGAGGGCCCCACGGTCCGACAAATCGTCCCTCAGATCGACCGAGGGTACGTCTGGACAGACAAGGGCCCCTAAGGCCGCTTAGAGCCCTTACATAAAAATCAAATGGGCCCCTCAGTTCAAAGGGGTACCCGCGGGTGTCCAGGGTACCCCTTTGGATACGCCCTTGACCACGAACGATAAACAGCGAGTCAAAATCACATACCACGAACAATATAACGTTATCACAACATGACTGGGAAACGTGATCGGCATAACATTGGACGGAGCACTTCAGGGAACACAGTGATGGTAACACTGGATAGTAACACCGAATCTGGTCAGATAATATCCATCGTCCGAGGAAATCATGGTGACTGAAGATATAGACAAAGGTCACCGCAACAGTTAGACATTTATCAGTTCACATTATATTGCCAGTAGTGACAATATATTATATTCCTTCCCGGGGCTGGGACAATGGACTAGTTGCAGGATGTTTGGTGAATATTTGCAAAACAATAAGAAAATGTGCTGATGAACGCGATACACACCATTTTGCATAAAAATCAATATTTCGCGAGATATTTGTATGTAAAAGTTTATAATTATAAAGTACTTGATTTTGTGACGTCAGATGGCAATAGTGAATCGCCGGGCACCGGAAAAGCAGGGCGTTTCTTGGCGTTTCCCATGGCAAATACAAATGGTTAAGCGTTTTCCTCTGATTTACTGTTCATACCAAGCTGCTCAGAAATTCGTGGCGATGTATGCTGTGCATATTCAAAACACAAACCGTCATCTTAATATCATCTACAGCACATGTTCGAGATGGGCTCCGTCTCGGCTGAAGCACAGCTCTGCCCTCCGCCTCAGACTGACCACTGTTTACGGGCACATGTCGGCGGGGATGGCTCGCACTGCAGCTCCCACGGCTCTCTTTGATTGTTTCCTGGTCTGGAGATTCTTCTTAAACACCTACAACTCTTTTAGGTACCTCCACAGGAAGAAGTCAAGAGGGCTCAGCTCAGAGAAGGCTACTCTCACTGAAACACTGCCCCAGAAAGCGTGACCTGCAAAATGCGACCGTGCCCTCAATGTTATTCTGAAATAACTTCTGGCGGGTCCCGAGCTTGTATGGATACATATCTAGTCATCCCTGGTATCCGTTTGGCTGTAGCGATCCGTTAAAATGCCTTTGAACTTCCTGTAAGATTATTGATTTGGTCACATGGTAGAATTCCACAATTTTAGTTTGATGCTTGTTTCTGTAAAGTCGCGTGATTACAAATGAAATGACATTTGGTTAAATTATCCGTTTCACGTGCTTTGATTTCCGTGCTATAAGTGTGCTGTTTATTTGTCTGTTGAACCTCCATATTAAAAAGAAATGTGTCAATCGAGCCGCCCAAGACCACCTCACGGTAACTTTGTTCGCCTGAACTATTCTGACGTCACGACCAATCAGAGAGCAGAATGATAAATGACGTAAATATACTTAATTATTTTTAATAATTTTGGAGGAATTTATTATTATAAATGTAAAGTGACACTTTATATATATTTTTGTAATTAATTTGCTTGCTATCAAATACATAAAAACAGTGGGTAGGTAACACGGCCTCGGCTAAGGAATTCTCCCTGGGGGGGGGGGGGCAATTCGAAAAAACATGCTGGGCCCGTATTCAGGTCGACGGCGTAAGTACATATTTTTGCGTAAGTTGAAATCTGGTATTCCGGTCACAAATCTTAGCATCATACTTACGCTGGAATAGAAAACTTACGACATTTTGCATTCAGGTCGCCAAGCGTAAGTTAGTTTGGCATTCAGGTTGAAAACTTACGCTCATTTCGTATTCAGGTCAAATATCTGAAATTTATACGTAAGTATTTCGTGAGTAAACTTAAGCAGCTCATATCTTGTGCTGAAAAAAAACAATAACGAACCATACAAAAACATGTAACATATATACATTACGCTAAATATATTCAGGTCAATATAATATATGTAATACATTAAATACATCCATTAAATGTATTGCATAGATATAAAACATAAATACATTACATCATACATACGTATGGGATGCATATCTCACAATTATTTATTCAGATAACTTAAGATTACCATTGTTTTATACCGGTTTTCTGTTATAAATTTAACCCGAAACTTTTACATTAATTAATGTATAGTCCTACGCTAAGCAGAGCTCGTTCCCTGAAACCTGACATATCATATGATCGAGAAATTCGTGTTCACCGGCAGAATTATAGTTTGAGAGTTTTACTTGTCCTAAATATTCAACACAGTTATCCATGCCCACCGACCTCAGCTGGCCATGAACGGCCGTTGCCACCAGCCGCATGCCATCTCAGTCGAGGGTAAACACTCCGCGCGTTTGGGCTCGAACTCAAGTCGACTCAACGACGCCGCCAGTATGACAATATCACTGTTTTAACCCGTCATTGACTAGGGTCTCCAGCCACCTTCCATTGACTGGTTGGGGACATTTTAACCCCCACCCTTGTTTATCTCCCAAATCAATGGTCGGATCGAGACGCAAAAAGGCGGCGATCGAAATAATTGAAACAACTCTAAATGGGTGTCAATCGCAAGCTCTCGTAAAAAGCTACAGCAGCGTTAGCTTTTGTTTCAAGATATTAATGACATTAAGAGGATTTGACCCTGACCGCAGGCTGGCAAAGTATCCTCCGGGCGTAAACATATTACAACTTACTCATTTGGTATCTCACTTACATATTTGGCAAATTTGCATCTTCTACATTTTTTTTCATTTTTTATAATAAATTTAGTCCGAATGTTTTGTGTGGATGGATTTCCGAGGTCAGGACCCAAGCTAAGCAGAGCTTGTTGCGCAGGTCCTGACCTCACCACCCGATCGCGCAATTCCTGTTGGCCGGCAGAATTTATATTTTTTAGAGTTATACAATTTAGAGTTATACAATTACATTGTATATAAAAATATCATTAGTTATCTTTGTTTTGGAGGCTATTTGGTAGCCAAAAGGTTGTCGAA
Source organism: Chirona hameri (assembly GCA_036785665.1). NCBI lineage: Eukaryota > Metazoa > Arthropoda > Thecostraca > Balanomorpha > Balanidae > Chirona > Chirona hameri. Next base: position 45,787 of record JAXIVJ010007738.1, read on the forward strand.
TTTAGGATAACGTGCAGTTCTAACTATGCATATCACGAGCACGACATGTGATGTTCCCATTAATAATCGAATCGAAGTTAAAACAGACGAACAATAGCTAATGTGGCAAAATATAAAAATGTGTTTGCCAAATCAGAAAAACGAGCACGCAAAAAACGAGTACCACGAGAATAATTGTTGGAATTCTATGTACTGCATAAATCATCAGTAATTAGAGCTGCAAGAAGGATTTTAAACAGTTAGAACCAAGGCGTTAGAACAGACACATTTTAACAAATTATAGTGGTTCATATGTTTATAGGTACATAGAATACCATTTAGATACTATTGACTAGATACTTCCCTTACTTTGATATGTTAAAATAAGCGGATGGCGGAATTTATGATTATTTATGACGTAAACCGGCCTGGTGCTCCTCATCGAAACAGGGAAGATGGTGCAGTATTTGATCACTCAGATGATTTTTTGCTAAAACGGTATAGATTACCGCCTTAGATTAGATTACCGCCATTGTGTGTCCATATTAGATTAGATTATTAGATGCACTTAAGCATATATTAAAACCAGTAAGACGACGTAGTTGGCGATGAACGAGCGAGCGCGAAGGAAATGTATGGGGAATTTCAACTCGATCGGGCAAGTAGTTTCTGAGATACAAAAAAGGGTGTGCACGTGCAGAGGCACCCACCTTTGATTTGTGGGAAAGTGGGGGCTGACAGGTCCCTAACCACACGCCAAATTTGAACACAATCGGCTCAGCCGTTCCAGAGATATAGAACAGGGGTGTGCACGTGCGCACGTGCAGAGTCACCCCACCCCTGAGTTGTGTGAAAGTGGCGACTGAGGGGTCCCTAACCACACACGAAATTTGCACATAATCTGCCCAGCCGTTGTGGAGTTATTGCGAGAAAATAATTTTCAACACCCCTCACACGGCACGCGCCACGCGCAGTGGTAGTCACCCACATGAGTCGGCACTGGTCTCACACAGGGTAAGTTAGATGGGGCTGTTCAGCAAAGAAGTCCGCTTGTCAATCGGACGTGCGGTTGCAGAGATATGAGCTTCTCAAAAGCGTCGCCACGGGCTGGGTCGGGCCGGGCCGCTCATAATCAGATTTTTCCCATACACCACAGAAGGATGCGCTCGCTCGTAATCATGCTTAAATCCGTGGGAATATTGGAAGACTTAATTCAAGCTATTATTAAATCAAGCTATTATACCCCAAAGTGGGAGCTTCTTCAGATATTATATTTTTTAACTTAAAAATCACCTGAAGAAGTTCTTAACAATGGGTTGCCAAAGGTTGTACTAAGTCTGTTTTACATTTTCAAGGATTCAAGCCTAAGCATTTCACCTGAAGTACGCATCTGTGAGGGATCCTGCGTGAAATGCCTTTGTAACCATAATTCAAAATAAGTATTATTTAACCAAAAGAGAGAGCATCTATCTAATTTACGAGTTTACTGGTGATAAATATCTGACAAATAACTACCTTCTTTGAGACTTACGTCACCTTTTGAGTATACGTAAGTGAGCTGTCTTGAGCAAATAGGAAAACTTACGGCGTGCGTAAGTAAAAATGACCAGAATACCAAACCTAAGATCAACTTACGTACGCAGTGAATACCGAAATTGGTCTTTATCGTAAGTTGTCTACGATTGAGCAAGTTTGGCTTAAGTTTATTCTTACGCAAAAATTATACTTACGCCGTCGACCTGAATCTCAAAATAGCGTACGACAATGCGTAACTTAACACGCGCCCTGGAGGGGGGCGAAATCCGCCCACCCCTCCGATTTTTCGAGGATAGCGTAAAAACGGCGGCGCGCAGCGCCGCCGTTTTTGGTATACCTGTTTAGAAATGAACTTCCCGCATTATGTAAATTTCTTGGCCTCAGGTCATCTCAGGTCAGGTCACCAGACCAGGTCACGTGATGACCTCAACTCCAAAACGTTTGCAGTAGTACCACAGCCACAGTTTTACGCCGGTCGGTTTAAATCTTGCAGGACTTCATAAGGTCATAGATACCAACAATTTGTTGATCTCGGATTTCTGATATCGGTGACCTAAGGTCAGGTCAATTTTGTGACCGCCAACACGGTTTTATCAATAACTATCGATATAATGAAGATAGATCAGAGAAAACGGTACCAATATGTTTGTCTCGTCGAGACACGTCTCCCAATATGCAACATGACCAACTTGGGTCACCACTTGACCTTGACCTAAGGTCAAATTTCTCAGTTGACCTAACCCGGTCACCATGAATATGATTCGAAGCGCCTTGACAAGACACACGCGATGGCGTAAACATTATTGCTTTATCTTTATTAAGTAAAAGGTTATTTGGGGAAAACAGTTTTGAAAACAAAATCACCTTTTTGACATTCGATGACCTCTGGAGCCTAAACTATTGACCTGAGCTCAAATCTGAGGACACCTACGTCGATTGCATTTTTCAATGACTTTCGATTGCTTTTTTTCGTTTGCTGCTAACTATCATAGTTCCCAAGATATTTGGGGGTGTTCGAACCGAAGTCTTGAAAACTTGAAAATCTGACCCTTGATGACCTCTGGTGACCTCAATATTGACCTGAAAAAAAAATTACCAAATACTTTCGAAAGAGCTTGTCTCGAGCTATCTAACGTCGTTTTCCGTTTGTCGCTACGTTGAGTGGTTTTCGAGATCATAGGGGGGGGGGCGAAATCCGCCCCCCCCCCCTCCAGGGCGTGTAATTAGCAGAGGCCCTCCAGGGCGCGTGTTAAGATAAACTTAAGTTACGCCGTCGACCTGAATACGGGCCCTGCTAAGGTATATGGTTAAGCGCAGGCCGTTATCTGAAGTACCGAGTACCGTTAGGTCCGAGGTATTTTCGACAAGAACACGAGGTGTGATCATTGCATTACCAGCCCAAGGGAAGGAAGGTATTTCCCAGGATAACTAGACAAACTGGTACGGTCATATGGTAGCAGCGCTTCATCGGCATATTTGGCGCTTATGAGACACGCAGTAATTCAATTATAAAATGAGTGGGGATTTTTTGTATTTAAGTGACGTCATGTTATGAATCACTTTTGGTATGTGTATATTCTTATTCTCATGTAATTTGTTAAAATATGTTTAGGCCCAGGTAAATTGTTGTTAATTGCAATTGTGGTAAATTAGGTATCAGAATCACCAAGGCGTTTTTTCTTCTTAAAATGACGTCATTTTATTGAATTTGAACATTGTAAAAATCGCCAAATTGTTTTTTTTTAGGAATAACTTTTGACAGAAGCATGATAGAATGAAACCGATTACACCATTGCGTTTGTCTCGTCGAGACGCATTCAAAAATTATTCGGTGAACTAGTTTGGCCATTTAAAAAATGACCTAACCTGAGATCAGGTCAAGGTCAACTTTTGCATAAAATGACTTGTCTCGACAAGCCAAATACAATGGTGAAAACCTCATTGCTCTAACTTGATTTGGTAAACAGTTATTGAAGTAAAACCATACGTGACCTGGGGGTCACCTGAGTTGACCTCGTAGAGGTCAAAGAACAGAAATGTGACATGGGGTTTTGTAGTTGGGGTTTTGTAGTAGTTTTTGTAGTTTTGTATATGGTGAAAACTGGTCAAATTTAGCCATTTGCTATGGATGTATACGTGTTTATGACCTGACCCTAGGTCACCGGTAAGACCAATTCGAGATAAACCAATTGTAGGTACTTATGACCTGATAAACATCCTGTGAGTTTCAGACTGTTCGGTAAATCACTTTGGCTGTGGCACGACCGCGAGCATGTTTGGAGGTGGGGTCACTTGACTTGACCTGCCACCTGGTGACCTGACCTGAAATGACCCGAGGTAAAAAATTCCACACCATATGGATAATTGATGCCCAAACAGCTGTGGCAATTTCGGTGGTGCTGCGCGCGGCCGTTTTTTCGCTATTCATTATAAAAAAAAACATCAGGGGTGAGGGCGGAAATCATCCCCGGCAGTGCGCAGGCAAGGGAAACTTCCTTTCACATAAGACCATATTTAACATATTTCCGCACAAGCCACAGGAAAAGTAGACCATGGTATCAAAATACAATGGATGTGGCTTTCGTATGGTTTGCTTACTTTTTCCTATCACTGCTAACTCATCGCTCAATCGAGTTTGTATTTTGCTAAATATCACTGAACCTCTCATAGCGTTAAAGGGATTATACGGGTTTCCGTCCTGAAAGTAAATACACTCTTTTGCAGTTGTATGAGCTTTAAACACGTTTAAGACATATAACAGGGACCTCAATGCTCATTTAGTCCATTATTTCAGAAATTATCAGCGTTAAAACTTGGGCGTTTTTCGAGACTAGTATCAGATAACGAGTACTTGATCGGCACTACTGTCCACCACTTTTATCTTAAGATCAATTTTAGAGTTTTTAATTATCTGCAAGTCCTACACTGGATCACAAAATGATTATGCAATTCAAAACTGACGGGACTTTGTATTACTACTCCCTGTTCGTTGAGGTTTTGTGTTTTTGTGGTTTTCTTTTCTCTGGCCTTCAGCGTTGAGAATTTGGGCGTATTAATTTTTTGGCATGAAAATTCATGAAAAATATATAATTTTATGGGAAAACTAGGTAACTGCTGCTGTCGTTGGAACAAAACAAGTTTATTTTCTTTCAAATATTGCTTATTTTACCGGAAATATGCCATACGTGAGGTGTTTTTATTAGCATAAAAGAGATGACTGGCTCTGCCTCAGCCGGTCCTGCAGAAAATACGCGGTGCATCACCTCGCACTTTGGAATGTCCTTACGTGCAGAAGAGGTAATTTCCAGAAAAATGTGGCTACCGTGGGACTTCTACTACCTTTATAAGTACGTTTTACTATGTAACTCAATTATTCTGGGAAAAACCCGTATAATCCCTTTAACATTGATGAAGGGAGACAAAATAAAACTTCACGCTTTGGTGACGTCACCAAAGCATGAAGCTGCCAATGCCCTTGACTGGGGGCCGGTATTTCCCAAGCACGGGGGCGCCAACCTGTGACGTCACGCGCAAATTCCAATCAGCTGTTGTACGGTTAAAGGAAATAGTTCACCTTGGAAAATGTTTACCCAACACGATTTGATTACATTGTTTAATACAATTTCTTTTGATATTGTCAAAAATGGCCTTATATCGCGCCGATTCAGGTCAGAAGGCCGTAAATTTGTATTGTTTATCAAAACTATATGCATACTCTCTGAGTCAGAGTCCTGACGTCACGCAAATGTAAAAAATGGTTCAGCCAATCAGATTCGAAAGTAGTCGCGTAAAGATAGACTCGCATTGGAGATGTGCCAACCGGCGGCCGGCGATTCGCTTACTAGCATCAGCTGCAAGCTGATTGGCTGATGGTATAGCCTCTGCCCGGGCCAGAACCAGTACAACATTCTTTCGCCAGCACCGCATTCCTTCGCCAAAAACTCAAATATATTCGGCTGGAGAGTCTTTTCAGTCAAGAAAACTTGTAGATAGGGGTTTCCCAACACGGGCTACAAAACTGCTATCTCAGTGTAAAACTAGTGTTGAAGGTGAACTATTCCCTTTGAAGGGAAATAATGACCCTTTTCCACAAAAATGGAGTTAGCACTTGAAATCGCCAGACGAGACCAAAATATATTGCAAATTCATCACATTTTGCATGAAAACTTTCCTACCGAAAGATATTTCAAGTTAAAGTTGATAAACGTTCCACACTTTTAACGACCGGTACTTGCAAGTACTTTTGGTCCTCATCAAACTGCGGGCTTTTCCCGTATTGTTTTGTTATGCAATGGAGTGGAAAATATATTGTGCGTTCTGCTTGTTGTGATTATATGCCCGGCGATCTTCTAAAACTAACAGCGATTGGAAAAAGTGGCAATAAAATCGGAAGCTCATCGATGCACATCAACGGCGGCATAGTTAGTGGTTGCGACCCTCAATTTTTGAAAATCGATTCATTTGTTTTCAACATTAGGAGTATTGTATAATTTGTCTGTGGCTGTATACTATGCTTTATATTATCATGAAAAATAATATTTTTTCCCCAAAAAAAACTAACAAACAATAACACAAAACTGGCAATTAAATCGAAAGCTCATCGATGCACATCGACGGCGACCTATTTAGCGTCGGCGATTTGTTTACAAAGTCATTGTCATGCTTCTCGGCGCACTTAACCATTGTGGCGAGTTGTTCCTGATTAGTATACCCAAGTCCCGTAGCAGGCTTTGTTAATGACGTCACTGGTGCCATTCTTGTGTAGCATTGCAAAATATATCTGATTTTGAGTTGAAAGCTAATTAAAGACTTATTGAAATTATAGTTTCTAAATTTGAATTTTCTTGTTAAAGGGAAATAATGACCTTTTTCCACAAAAATGGAGTTGGCACTTGAAATCGCCAGACGAGACCAAAATATATTGTAAATTCATCACATTTTGCATGAAAGCTTTCCTACCGAAAGATATTTCAAGTTAAAGTTGATAAGCGTTCCACACTTTTAACGACCGGTACTTGCAAGTACTTTTGGTCCTCATCAAACTGCGGGCTTTTCCCGTATTGTTTTTTTACGCAATGGAGTGGAAAATATATTGTGCGTTCTGCTTGTTGTGATTATATGCCCGGCGATCTTCTAAAACTAACAGCGATTGGAAAAAGTGGCAATGAAATCGGAAGCGCATCGATGCACATCAACGGCGGCATAGTTAGTGGTTGCGACCCTCAATTTTTGAAAATCGATTCATTTGTTTTCAACATTAGGAATATTGTATAATTTGTCTGTGGCTGTATCTAACACTATGCTTTATATTATCATGAAAAATAAAAAAAATCCCAAAAAAAAACTAACAAACAATAACACAAAACTGGCAATTAAATCGGAAGCTCATCGATGCACATCGACGGCGACCTATTTAGCGTCGGCGATTTGTTTGCAAAGTCATTGTCATGCTTCTCGGCGCACTTAACCATTGTGGCGAGTTGTTCCTGATTAGTATACCCAAGTCCCGTAGCAGGCTTTGTTAATGACGTCACTGGTGCCATTCTTGTGTAGCATTGCAAAATATATCTGATTTTGAGTTGAAAGCTAATTAAAGACTTATTCAAATTGTTGTTTTTAAGTTTGAATTTTCTTGTTAATCATTATTCAAGGTATTTTATCACTGTATTTCATAGTAGTTGACACTTCATAAACTTGTGACGTAATAATATTGTATCCAATATGCATTTCCCTCACCTTTTGCGCTTCAGAGCGCTGCTCGAACGCACGCTAGTAGCGCTAGTAGTGGCGCAGTGCCGAGTGCTTTGCGAATACTAGCTTGCCTGGGGTTAATTTCATTCCGCCCTTATTTTATTCGAGTTGGTATAGTTTGCATGTTATTATTATTCATGACTTATACTGATAGTCAGTCATGCATCACGGATGCTTCACGGATTGCTTCACGGATCAGAGCGCTGCTCGAACGCACGCTAGTAGCGCTAGTAGCGCTTTTGTTCTCCATGGCAACCAGGCGTGAGCCAATGAAAAGCCGAACGTATTCCCTTTCTGGCTTTTGATTGGCTGACGCCTGGTTGCCATGGAGAACGAAAGCGCTACTAGCGCTACTAGCGTGTGTCCGAGCAGCGCTCAGTTTGATCGGAAACGTCACAGAGCCTCCAAAAATGCCGCACTCGATGAAAACAATGGTAGGGAAGGACGAATTTGTCAATGACCTTCATGAAGTACACAAGGTACTTGTTTTGTATTTTTTCCAAACTTACAACTTTGAATTTGGGAATAATTTTATTTAATTCTTAAATTTAAAAAAAAACATAACGGTAACCTAATAAATTGTTGCTAACAAAATAAAAAGGTCATTATTTCCCTTTAAAGGGATTATACGGGTTTCCGTCCTGAAAGTAAATGCACTCTTTTGCAGTTGTATGAGCTTTAAACACGTTTAAGACATATAACAGGGACCTCAATGCTTATTTAGTCCATTATTTCAGCCATTATCAGCGTTAGAACTTGGGCGTTTTTCGAGATTAGTATCAGATAACGAGTACTTGATCGGCACTACTGTCCACCACTTTTATCTTCAGATCAATTTTAGAGTTTTTAATTATCCTACACTGGATCAAAAAATTATTATGCAATTCAAAACTGACGGGACTTTGTATTATTACACACTGTTCGTTGAGGTTTTGTGTTTTTGTTTTTTATCTCTGGCCTTTTTAAGCGTTGAGAATTTGGTGGTAGCGTATTAATTTTTTGACATGAAAATTCATGAAAAATATAGAATTTTATGGGAAAACTAGGTAACTGCTGCTGTCGTTGGAACAAAACAAGTTTATTTTCTTTCAAATATTGCTTATTTTACCGGAAATATACCATAAGTGAGGTGTTTTTATTAGCATAAAAGAGATGACTGGCTCTGCCTCAGCCAGTCCTGCAGAAAATACGCGGTGGCATCACCGCGCACTTTGGAATGTCCTTACGTGCAGAAGAGGTAATTTCCAGAAAAAATGTGGCTACCGTGGGACTTCTACTACCTTTATAAGTACGTTTTACTATGTAACTCAATTATTCTGGGAAAACCCGTATAAACCCTTTAAACTGTCTAGGATTGAGCGCGCCGCCGCAGTAGAGCTGCAAATTTAGTGAACACCCAGGCCACCGAGTGGCGGTATTTAACAACCTGAGTACTACTGTTGATTATAATAGCTAAAAAAAACATTATTCAAGCTATGTTGTTAAATTAATTTATTTGGCTTGTGCTAGCATTGTTTTCTGCGAAAAGAAAAGTCAACAAGTGCAAATAACTTCTTACTTAAATCAATACTATTTATTATATAATATTTATTTATCACATGAGTCATGTCATACTCATGATTCATGTCCTACCCATGAGTCATGTCCTACTCATGAGTCATGTCATACTCATGAGTCATGACTCATATGCGTCATGCTCATGAGTATGCACGCACGGATTATATGAAACCGTCCTTGCTTTCGAGTCTGTAGTCTCTATTCATATTTAGTCCCTTTTACCTTTTACGAAATTATTTTGATACTTTCGTTAACCAGCTTTTCTCTCAGGAAACAAACACAATCACACATTATATATATATTTTATTTCTCTTGAGGATGAATAGCACTGTTCTTTCATGATCATCAAATATGTCACATCACAGTCATGAACGAGGTTAATTGTCAGCAAATAGTTCTAAAGCATATTTAGCAACAGCAATAGAATGTCACAGATTGTTGGCTGTCAGACTTGATACTTTTCAAACATTACTAAGCATTGCTGTTTTTGCTGGTATGCATATTGCATAATAATATTTTTCTTCTTCTGGAAATTACAATATTTACAAATTATGTTAAATAATTACTGACATCCTTCTTCTGAAATATATGATACGGACTTGGCAGTAGGCATGTAGATTGCATATTAGCACACAATATATTCTGAAATTCTCACACCGTACCGGGGGCCGGGCACTTCTGCTGCCATAACAATAAGGCATAATAGCAGGGACGGGTGAATCAATGATCATGCTCACTGAATAAGGTACCTCAGCACTATGTATGCTCTCTGGTTATGCCAACACTCTGGTTTAAGCACACTGGCCGTCTTGCAGCTGCAATGCTAGGATCACATAAGTCACATTCTTGAATATGTTTGAATCTTCAAGCTGAGCTGAAGACCCAGCGAATGAACAAGCATTAATTCAATGGTATGTAGCTTTGGCTTCAGTTGCTGCAGGCTCCAGCTACAAGTTCCGAAGGGAGTTGATAATGCTGATGAGAACAGCTACTCTGTGAAAGGGAGAAATGGGTCAACGAAAAACAAAACAAAGGATGTTTCTGTTAGTGGTTGATCTGAGCCCTGAGGAGTTTACCACCGAAAAATATCTGCAAGTTAAAATGTGTTGATGAGGCATCTTGTCAACAAGCCAAATTCTACCAAACAAATTTTTTCCAGATTTAGGCAAATTAAATAAGTTAACTCTTAGTAAAAGTCGGCATTGGATTCATGGTGACCTCGAACACTAAGGCCTGTCAATGATGAGGGAAAGCGAAAAGGATAATCGTAGCTACTTACTGATTTGTTTTGTGGAAGAAATCCAAAGTTATAACTCTTGCCCATCTTCGTCCAATGTTGATGACTTGATGTGACTAATGAGTCGAAACCAATTACCAATGATGTTCAATGAATTTCCAATGACAATGAAACCAATGATTTACTTGACTCAGTACAAAATCACCAGCACTGACCACTTATAAGCCTCTACATACAAACACAATCACCAAGACAGTGCAGCGCGACAATCACAACGACCTTGACAAACTGGCCGACGGCAATGTAAATAACAAGAACTGACGCCTGAGTCCTGTCTATTTTTTGCAGTCGTTTTGCTACAAATAATGGCGCAATTGTAGCCACCGTTTTTGCCGCATTGGCTGTTGGTGAAACTCGCCGTCAGTAAATCACAGTAAATCTGTCAGCTTATTTTTTAGGTCGGCGATTATTTTTTTCGTGTGTTGGTGAAACTCGCCGTCAGTTTTTCGGCCGAAAAATAATCGCCGTCAGATTTTGTTTTTGGTAAAACTGGCCTCAGGCTTGAATCGTCTTCAAACGAAAATTCGACTTTCAATTGAGGAATTGTCCTGGTCACTCATCAAAAAATAGGTCAAGCGGTCGTGTCCCCCCAAAAATAAAAAATACGAGATTTCAAAAATGTCCCTCGATTCAATGCGAGTTCGATCAATATACAGGTTTGATGTCGTAACTATGATGGTTTGTGAACTACGAGTCGCCAAATGTACGCCTGCTGAGTGACCTCCGAAAAGTGACCGAGGCTATATCTGGAAAACCGCTGCTCGGATTATTTTTCGTTGGCACAGCTGGCTTTCCCACCTATGATAACCCCCTACACCAATTGTCAGCCAAAAATGGAATATGACAGCATTCTGCCTTGGTCGATCTATCGTGGAATGCCCCAGTAGTGACAATATATTGCCAGTAGTGACATTATATTGCCAGTAGTGACATTATATTGCCGGTAGTGACATTAAATTGCCAGTAGTGACATTATATTGCCAGTAGTGACATTATATTGCCAGTAGTGACATTATATTGCCAGTAGTGACATAATATTGCCAGTAGTGACATTATATTGTCAGTAGTGACATTATATTACCAGTAGTCACATTGTATTGCCAGTAGTGACATTGTATTGCCAGTAGTGGCATTATATTGCAGTAGTGACATTATATTGCCAGTAGTGACATTACATTGCCAGTAGTAGCATTATATTGGCAGTAGTGACATTATATTGTCAGTAGTGACATTATATTGTCAGTAGTGACATTATATTGCCAGTAGTGACATTATATTGCCAGTAGTGACATTATATTGTCAGTAGTGACATTATATTGCCAGTAGTGACATTATATTGCCAGTAGTGACATTACATTGCCAGTAGTAGCATTATATTGGCAGTAGTGACATTATATTGTCAGTAGTGACATTATATTGTCAGTAGTGACATTATATTGCCCGTAGTGACATTATATTGCCAGTAGTGACATTATATTGTCAGTTGTGACATTATATTGCCAGTAGTGACATTATATTGCCAGTAGTGACATTACATTGCCAGTAGTGGCATTATATTGCCAGTAGTGACATTATATTGCCAGTAGTGACATTA
>JAXIVJ010007739.1:0-20000 GCA_036785665.1 Chirona hameri
TTTCGCACAGCTGAGTTAAAAGCTTAACATAATGCATAATGCCAGGTCTGATAACAGCAATCTTAAACGAAAAGTGAGAGATGAGGGCCAGGAAAGAACTTGTCGAAATGTCGCGTTTCGCAGTTTCATATCGACTGGAAAAGGAATTATTGAGCTATGCGGCACAGCATGAATCAGGCGTTCCTTCCAGAGCCATCTATGGACTGGAATAGGAACTACTGAGTTATGCGGTACAGCATGCATCAGGCGTCACCTTTAGAGTATACTACTTGACGGGATAGTCTGACCACAATAACAAAACTAGAGATTTTCGACGATTTAAAATGGCCAATTTAAATTTCAGATTAAAATTCTGACATTCGAATTCGAAAATTCGCATTAAAGGAAATAGTTCACCTTCAACATTAGTGTTAAACTGAGATAGCAGTTTGTAGCCCGTGTTGAGAAACCCCTATCTGCAAGTTGTCTTCACTGAAAAGACTCCAGCCGAATATATTTGATTTTGTGGCGAAGGAATGCGGTGCTGGCGAAAGAATGTGGAATGTGGTGGATCAAAAGAATGGATCTAGCCCGGGCAGAGGCTATACCATCAGCAATCAAGCTTGCAGCTGGTGCTAGCAAGCGAACCGCCGGCCGCCGGTTGGTACATCTCTAATGCGAGTCTATCCTTACGCGACAACTTTCGAATCTGATTGGCTGAACCATTTTTTTTAAATTCGCGTGCCGTCAGGGCTCTGACTCAGAGAGTATGCATATAGTTTTGATAAACAATAATTATTTACGGCCTTCTGTCCTGAATCGGCGCGATATAAGGCCATTTTTTTACAATATAAAAATAAATTGTATTAACAAATATAATCAAATCGTGTTTGGGAAAATTTCCAAGGTGTATTATTTCCTTTAAGAAGTACCAGTTCATTCATGGTGCGAAGTATCTAGATCACATGTGCACGGTTATGGTCCCATTTCAAATTTCATAATATCACAATTCACAACAAATTGAAATTGTAATGTTTTACATGATTCCACAGTATTAACCCGCGAGTTACTGGGGTATATTTCATAACGCGGCTTACTGAGGGGGGGGGGCTATTTTTTGCCCCCCCCCCTCTGATCTCCGGAACTACTGGACCGAATGTAAAAATTCAAACGGCATTCGATAGCCCTGGGAAATTTATCGAGGGGAAACATAATATTGTTGACCTCGGGGTCACCCATGACGTCACAGGTCAGGTCAAGTACAAAATGTTTGACCGTGTCAAAAGGTCTCGATGGATGGAATTGTCGCGCAAAATTGCGATATTAAACGCATAAGCTGTCGATAAATCGGTATGATTCGTGTGTCTGACACTTCTAAGTACCTTTCTAAGCTGTTTATGACCTTGGGTCAGGTCAAGGTCATCCGAGGTCACGAGGTCAAACTGCAGATTACGGTCATTAGGCGTTGTAACACATGTTTATGGGTTTGTGTTTCGTCTAGAACGCGTGAAATGACCTTATAACATTGTTTGTTCCATATAAATAGAAGTAAAAAGCAAAAATAGAAATGCGTTTTTTATGCATAGTAATGCTGTGAGAGGTGGTCGATTTTTGTCCTTTAAAGATCATAACTCAGTCATTTTAAAGAGATATTGACTTCAAATTTGGTACACATATTAACCGCACACGCCTCGATCATATATATGCCTGTTTTGGGATAATTCTGATTTTTCTTGAAATTTTGTAAAAACAAAACAAAATGTATTTGGATTTCTGAAATTTTTAATAAAAAAAACTCAAAAATCTGAGATAGCAGTTTGATAGCCCGGTCTATTGCCATTAATTTGATTTAAAACAATTGGGTTTATCTCAAACATCGTACCTTTGACAGCGTTTTCTGCAAACCATTATTTTGCAACAAAAACCGAAGAACATGACGTCACTCTGACGTCATTCTCGGTTGACCTATCATAACCTCATATTTTTCCTTTTGTCCACATGTGTAGAATTGCTGTGGAAGAAGGTACTGCAAGTTTGGTGACGATACCGGTGTTCGTTTAGGAGTTATGGCAAAATAACGAGAGGGGTGCAAAAAATAGCCCCCCAGTAACTCGCGGGTTAAAGGGAATAGTTCACCTTTAACATGGGGTTTTGAACTGAGATAGTAGATTTTGGGCCACGAAACTTCAACAGAGGTATGATGTCATACCCGCTGACGTCAGAATTGCGTCATACGCAGATTTCTACGTCATATGCCGCAAACTAGCCGTAACCATTGCCATTAGTAAATAGCAAGGCCCTAGACACGTACATAGTACCGATTGTGATCACTCGCGGGTCCAGCCTCGCTCCGTTTTTTTATATTCGAGCTAAAGAAATTCACTTTAAAAAAATAGAAAAAAAGTTTTTTTACTTTTGGGGTCAAAAACACACAATTTTGCAAATCCGAGCTGGCCATTTCGAAGAGAATGTCATTTGCTTTCTTTTGCCGTTTTTTATTTGCAAATTGGGGGCAGATTCTGCCCCCCCAGCGGGGCGCGGGTTAAAGGAATAGTTCACCTTGGAACATTTTTTCCAAACTCGATTTGATTATAATTTGAAATACAATTTATTTTATATTGTCAAAAATGGTCATACATCGCGCCGATTCAAGACAGAAGGTCGTAAATTATTAATTTTATCAAAACTATATACATACTCTCTGAGTCAGAGTCCTGACGTCACGCGAATTAAAAAAAAATGGCTCAGCCAATCAGATTCGAAAGTAATCGCGTAAGGATAGAATCGCATTAGAGAAGTGCCAACCGGCGGCCGGCGGTTCGCTTGCTAGCACCAGCTGCAAGCTGATTGGCTGATGGTATAGCCTCTGCTCGGGATAGATCCAGCCCCACATTCTTTCGCCAGCACCGCATTCCTTCGCCAAAAAAATCAAATATATTCGGCTGGAGAGGCTTTTCAGTCAAGAAAACTTGCAGATAGGGGTTTCCCAACACTGCCTACAAAACTGCTATCTCAGTTTAAAGCTAATGTTGAAGGTGAACTATTTCCTTTAAGTGTCAGCGGGGCTGCTTGAATTGCACCAGGTGCGCTGTTTTATCTATCATTGAAAGAAAGGGATACCTACATGCAAACTTCAAATTCAATCACTCGAGAGAAAAATAAACTTGTTTTCATGAAGTTTTCTCCTAAGATCATTGTTTTTCACGTTCAGTGCAGGGAACGCGCGGGGGGCATACTTGTATTGAATGCCCCTCTCAGATTCCTGTGGGGGGAGGGGGCATTTTCTCCTGATGCCCCCTGGATCCACCAGTGCCAGCAGTTACCGCCACAGAGAGCCTCTGCCAGACACTGGAATTCATTTTCCCATTTTCCTAATTTGTATAAGCAATTTCGAAAGTTGTGTCGTGCCGCGAAGCGGCGCGAAATTTTCCGGTTTTTGACTGTGGATAGCTGGATTTTGTCTACTGCAGAGACAATTGTTACGATTTTACGATACATTGGGAACGCGCGCGGGGCGGGGGGGGGGGGGCGGGCATACTTGTATTGAATGCCCCCCCCCCCAGATTCCTGCGAAGGGGGGGGGGGCGATTTGCCCCTGATGCCCCTCCCCTGGATCCGCCAGTGATTGTGATTACCATCGGGACAGTGGATTGCTTTAGTATTTGTATTTAAAAGTTAAGTTACCTTGTTTTTAACGGCTTTTAACCGTGGGTTCAGTGTCGGGATCAGAGGCCCGGGGAACAAAAGCACGACATTTGTATCAGCGTGTGCGGCCATGAGTTGAGCGCAACGATTTTCAGGTAAGTATTTGCAGACCTGATAAATCATTGGTCATCAAATTGAGTTTTGTTTTACACAGACCAGGTGTTTCATATATTTAATATAGATTGGGATGATCAATAACATGGCAATATGTAGTTGTTTATATAAACAATGGCCGAAATTACAGAATATAGCTTTCGTTTTTACAGCATCTTCAAGATCTTGAAGATATAGTAAAAACGAAAGCTCGATTCTGTAATTTCGGCCATTGTTTATATAAAAAAAATATTGCCTTGTTATTGATCATCCCAATATATATTAATTTCATCATTGTTGTAAGCACAACCATCTGATATATAACAAGTTTCATATATTTGTTTCATGAAAATGCTTGCTTGATTGTCTTCTATAGAAATATAATGGAAATAAGGTAAATATTTTACAAGGAAAACATTAGAAGTAAGAATCAGAGTTATGCATGTATTTTCCCTGAAATTAATGTATTGACCAGCTAGATAAACACTGGACCATGATAGCGCTATACTTTCACCATTCCAATCAGTCTATGTGAGCACTGAACTTTAGAGTAGAATCAGTGTCGCTGGCGCCCTGTCGCTTTGTCGCTCTGTCTCCCTGTCGCCCTGTCGCTCTGTCGCTCTGTCGCTCTGTCTCCCTGTCTCCCTGTCTCCCTGTCTCCCTGTCTCCCTGTCTCCCTGTCTCCCTGTCTCCCTGTCTCCCTGTCTCCCTGTCTCCCTGTCGCCCTGTCGCCCTGTCTCCCTGTCGCCCTGTCGCCCTGTCGCCCTGTCGCCCTGTCGCCCTGTCGCCCTGTCGCCCTGTCTCCCTGTCGCCCTGTCGCCCTGTCACCCTGTCGCCCTGTCTCCCTGTCTCCCTGTCTCCCTGTCTCCCTGTCTCCCTGTCGCCCTGTCGCCCTGTCTCCCTGTCGCCCTGTCGCCCTGTCTCCCTGTCTCCCTGTCTCCCTGTCTCCCTGTCTCCCTGTCGCCCTGTCTCCCTGTCGCCCTGTCACCCTGTCGCCCTGTCGCCCTGTCACCCTGTCGCCCTGTCGCCCTGTCTCTCTGTCTCTCTGTCGCCCTGTCTCCCTGTCGCCCTGTCACCCTGTCTCCCTGTCGCCCTGTCACCCTGTCGCCCTGTCTCCCTGTCACCCTGTCGCCCTGTCGCCCTGTCTCTCTGTCGCCCTGTCGCCCTGTCTCTCTGTCTCCCTGTCGCCCTGTCGCCCTGTCGCTCTGTCGTCCTGTCTCTCTGTCGCCCTGTCTCCCTGTCGCCCTGTCACCCTGTCTCCCTGTCGCCCTGTCACCCTGTCGCCCTGTCTCCCTGTCGCCCTGTCACCCTGTCGCCCTGTCGCCCTGTCTCTCTGTCGCCCTGTCGCCCTGTCTCTCTGTCTCCCTGTCGCCCTGTCTCCCTGTCGCCCTGTCACCCTGTCGCCCTGTCACCCTGTCTCCCTGTCGCCCTGTCGCCCTGTCTCCCTGTCTCCCTGTCTCCCTGTCTCCCTGTCTCCCTGTCTCCCTGTCGCCCTGTCTCCCTGTCGCCCTGTCACCCTGTCTCCCTGTCTCCCTGTCTCCCTGTCGCCCTGTCTCCCTGTCGCCCTGTCTCCCTGTCTCCCTGTCTCCCTGTCGCCCTGTCGCCCTGTCACCCTGTCGCCCTGTCTCCCTGTCGCCCTGTCGCCCTGTCTCCCTGTCGCCCTGTCGCCCTGTCGCTCTGTCTCCCTGTCTCCCTGTCTCCCTGTCGCCCTGTCTCCCTGTCGCCCTGTCGCCCTGTCACCCTGTCGCCCTGTCTCCCTGTCGCCCTGTCGCCCTGTCTCCCTGTCGCCCTGTCGCCCTGTCGCTCTGTCTCCCTGTCTCCCTGTCTCCCTGTCGCCCTGTCTCCCTGTCGCCCTGTCTCCCTGTCTCCCTGTCGCCCTGTCGCCCTGTCACCCTGTCGCCCTGTCTCCCTGTCGCCCTGTCGCCCTGTCTCCCTGTCGCCCTGTCGCCCTGTCGCCCTGTCGCCCTGTCACCCTGTCTCCCTGTCGCTCTGTCGTCCTGTCCCTGTTCTGAATATTGTATCAACCTTAATTTGTTATTTTATTTTTGCAGAAGATGCTCTGTAATCCGTCAGCCTTGTTGAGGATGGGAGCGCCATCTTCATCGAGGTGACCAGACGCCAAACCACACGAGCGCCGCATTGTCTGTGCCACATCTGTGCGATTTGTCAATAAAGCTGAAACCAATAAAGCCGTTTTCCCGTTGGCGATGCATTATGGTCACCATGCGATGGGCTGTTCGGAAGATTGAGATACTGTGGCAAGATTTGAGTTGTGTGTGATCAGATCAGACAGCTCGACTCCGTATCATTTGGAAGGTGTATCTCGGTTGGGCAGAAACTCAACCAATTCCAAAACGGAAGCCACGAGAGGTTTTCGCTTTTCACCATAACTGTAGTTATTGGTACACCCACAAATCATCCACCATTACATGGAGGATCCAGAATCACAAGATTATATAACCTCAACAGCAACAAAATTAGCTACACACAGATACTAAAAAACAGGCTCCAGCATTTGCGTCAATCTTCTCAATAGCTCCACTGTTGTCAAATTACAAGCGAACTCTTCCCTCGTCTTTCTTGAAATATAAACGCACAATCGAACACACAGTAGTTCTGACTTGTGTTTGCGATGCCAATATTTCAGCGATACCACTTAACCACTTAACACTTCAAAAATCAGACAGAAACTCGCTTAGTTCTGCCACTTCACAACTGTTGTTTACGTTGCAAGCAACCTGCGTATATATGCCTCAAGTACGCAATTAATGTGTGCAATAGCTCCAATATCCAAGCTACCATATGCATGACGTCATACATTGTCATGAAGTTTTTGTATGGCCATGAAGGAGAAAAGAGAAACATGCCCATTTTTCGACGGATATCCATCTATCGTCCAAAAAAAAATGTCATATTCGTTTTTTACAGCTCAAAATACCCCGTATAGTTAAATTTCAAGACACCTTTCAATGTGACCTATTGCCTTTAACAAAATAGATATGCCTTGATTTGTATAGTATTTTGTTTGAAAACTAGTCACCGTAGCCGGTGGCGTACATATCACTGGCAATAATCAACTATGCTTTGGCAAACATGCTTAACGAATGTCATTATATTCCAATTCAGCAGAATGCCACCGTCTCATTTACTCCTTTGGCCGCTAAGCCGTTTAAGCTGGGTATAACATGTCCGGTAAAACGGCCTGCAGCATGCGATAGCGAGCTTAGCAGGGTGGCATGTCACGCTCGACAGGCGCCATGGCCAGAGCTATCGAAATATTCATAGCCGTGCTTGTCATGCTGTACCACTGCGTGAATTCTGTATGAGTGTGGTGGGCGAAACAGGTGCCATCATTGTGTCGACCACTGCCAGTAGGGAATGGTGTAGCAACAGATAGGGTTATGATGACGCACGACGTTCTCTGCTATTCCCGATCCACTAATGGGTTCGTTAACACAGGCAATGTGAGGAACAGACATTGTGCTGCTGAAATCATCTTATGTGCGCTCGGCTGATGCACACTGCAGCCCGTCACCGATTATGTGCGCTCGGCTGATGCACACTGCAGCCCGTCACCGATTATGTGCGCTCGGCTGATGCACACTGCAGCCCGTCACCGATTATGTGCGCTCGGCTGATGCACACTGCAGCCCGTCACAGATTATGTGCGCTCGGCTGATGCACACTGCAGCCCGTCACAGATTATGTGCGCTCGGCTGATGCACACTGCAGCCCGTCACCGATTATGTGCGCTCGGCTGATGCACAGTCCAGCCCGTCACCGATTATGTGCGCTCGGCTGATGCACACTCCAGCCCGTCACCGATTATGTGCGCTCGGCTGATGCACACTGCAGCCCGTCACCGATTATGTGCGCTCGGCTGATGCACACTGCAGCCCGTCACCGATTATGTGCGCTCGGCTGATGCACACTGCAGCCCCTCACCGATTATGTGCGTCCGATAATAAGCGATTGATAATGAATATCGTGGAACGGATTTCTCCGCAAGATGATATGCAATGAATATATGCAATGAATAATGGTATATAAGGGATGTAAGCAACGTACCGATAAGAGATTGCATGACAACCTAAGTCTCTAGGCTCCTAACAAGCGGCTGGCATGCTGCAGAATATATGTGGACAATAGTTAAAATTTATGCCATCCATATATCCTAGTCATTGTGGGACATTTGTGAGCATAATATGAGGAAGATTTGTGGTCTGACTCGCAGTACATAAGGTACATAAAGGAATACATGTCATGAGTGAATAATATAACTGTCCAAGTTTGCAGAGCTAAAGCACCGAGTGTATGTATTATGCATGTATCGCCTTGGTTTTACCAATCTTTAATAGCTTTCCATCGAAGTTTCACCGACTAAAAGAAACAAATATACTTAAGATTACCTTTGCCACATATTTTCGGTCAATTACCTACATTAAAAATATAAATAATAAGAAACTTGCAACATCGTAAGCGGCCCAGTTGGCATGTTTTCACATTGGAGAGAAAGTATGACCGTACTCACCAGTGTCGACCAGCGGGCGCACGCTGGACACAGGCGACCAGGAGCTGTCCGTGACGGAGGCGACGACTTTCAGCAGGTCGCCCGGGCAGATGTCAGAGGCGAACCTGCCCCACCACCGACGTCACAGTCAGTCAGAACACTGGCAGATATCTAAGGAGACATTCCGTCCAAAACATAGTTTGGGGAAACATGCCGTTTTCCTGCTTCAAAACGATTGAGACCTCGTGAAGAAAATTACAGTTTTGATATCAGAAATGTAAAAAACCGCACGGCAAAATCTCTGACCGTGACACGAGCTGCTGGTGGTCGCTGACGAGAAGGACGTGGTTGGAGGAGAGGCGCAGTCGATGTCCGCTCTCTGTCTGCACCTCCAGGTACTGGGTCGTGTCGTTGGCGCGCTTGTCCAGCCAGGTCACCACTGGACTGAAGGTCAGCTCGCCGGAGCGGCTGGCTGGAAACATGGCAGCAACACGAAGACGAAGTCAGCTGGTTTTAACCAGAGCATATATACGTCAGCTGGCACAGTCACCAGAGCATAGAGGCGTTATATGACCAGAACAGTGGCTTGGACCAGAGTATAGGACGGTAGCGCAGTCAGCATTCACTTCTGTATAAGTTACTCCGTGTTTTATGTGGTACACAAACATATGTAGGTATGAAGGGATTGTCTCGTAAGAAAATGCTGAAATTCTGTACCCGTGATATGTTGTGTCTTACCTGCCAGAACCCTGTCGTTGACACGTAGATCCGTCATGCTGGTCATTTCACCAGACTCCTTTAGGACCGTGGAGCTACCTGAAAGAGACGGTACTTATATTGTCCATGTTATTCAAAGCGTATTTTGTACCAGAAGACTAACCAGAAAACTTCTCGTCCATAACATTCAAAGCGTATTTTCACCAGCAACAGCATTACATTGCTATCGTATGATGGAGTCAGTTTGTTATGCAGTTTGGAGGAAAACTTCTAAGAGAGCTCTATTCTGTATTTACTCACAACTGGCACTCTTTCAGACGAATTCAAAGTAACTGACATCAAACAGATACGGGCGTAATTTATTCGGCGCAGACTTAGAGAAGCCGGCACGAGAGCAGTCATTGATCTTCGGCTGAGCAACAAGTGACTACAGATGGGGGACTGATTATTCACACCCATTCCCAACCAGTGTGAGAAGCTTACGGAGCAAGTTTTACACCGGACTGGCTTTCTGAGGGATAAGTAAAAACCATTTCAGTTTTGTATCCTTAAAGGAAATAGTTCACCTTGGAAACTTTTTATCCAACACGATTTGATTATATTTTGTAATACAATTTCTTTTTATATTGTCAAAAATGGCCTTATATCGCGCCGATTCAGGACAGAAGGCCGTACATTTTCTTGTTTATCAAAACTATATGCATACTTTCTGAGTCAGAGTCCTGACGTCACGCGAATGTAAAAAATGGTTCAGCCAATCAGATTCGAAAGTGGTCGCGTAAAGATAGACTCGCATTGGAGATGTGCCAACCGGCGGCCGGCGTTCGCTTGCTAGCATCAGCTGCAAGCTGATTGGATGATGGTATAGCCTCTGCCCGGGCTAGAACCAGTACAACATTCTTTCGCCAGCACCGCATTCCTTCGCCAAAAACTCAGATATATTCGGCTGGAGAGTCTTTTCAGTCAAGAAAACTTGCAGATAGGGGTGTCCCAACACGGGCTACAAAACTGCTATCTCAGTTTAAAACTAATGTTGAAGGTGGATATTTCCTTTAACGCTAAGCATTTATACAAAAACCATTAGTACGGTCGTTCGGAAAATGTTTGCTCGTCTTTGGCTGGCACGAGGCACGAAGTATTTCGAAGTTTTGTGGATCATGTCGAGCGAAAGGAACAAGCTTAGAAATAGCTTTAACGGTAGGATGCCTTGTTCAATGTTCATGAACCATGTCCAAACTTTGCAGCCAACTTCAGCTGAGTCCCCTGGCGGTAAATTTGAAATTCGCCGGTTCAGTAGTCACAGATTGGGTCTGCCTCCCTGACAGCTGAGACAGCTGAGACTACTACATTTCCGTCAAACTTTGGGAATAATCGTATCATAAAAATATAAATCAAATGAAACACCAGCCAGGCTGATTGCATTCTAGAAATGAGCTCCATCATATGTGTTTTGGCGATCAGGTTGATGCGTAATTGGATTGCTGGTTTCGTGCGCCGCCGTGCCGACCTGCTGGTGGCCGCTGGCCAGCTGGAGAGCTGCCGTTATAGTGACCGCCGCGCTGGTGGACGCTGGGCTGAATGTCCGGTGCACTGCTGCCCAGCGGTGCTTCCGGCGAACGTTATACATATAACGTGGCCCTGTGAAGTATGATTTGGCTGCTCCTTTGCCGTAATAGATGTGTGCTGTTTCCCGCTATATGAATGACGAACGGTGGCTAAATGCTGTTTCGCCAGCAGTTAGCTTTAAAGACCAAGACAGTCAAACCAGCAGCAGAGACTAGGTCAGCCAAGCCAAGTCAGATCAGATCAGCCAAGCCAAGTAGGTACATTTGGTCGACAACAGAATATTAATTCACATCAATGCAATTTAAAGTAAATTATTTACTCCCTTTCATATAAGGGAAAAATTGACGGCTGCCACAATTTCATGTAAAACTCTGCAAGCAAAGAACAGCAGAATGGGCTGCTTGAAAATATTGGCATAAGTGGAATACAAGTTTAAAAAATGGCAAACAATGAAACTGCTAAAGTTCTTGTTATACCAGGTAGCTTGAGTAACGAAAATAATATATTGAAACATTAAATGAATCATATTTGTACATATTCCTAGTTCATATGAATGGCGCAACGTAAAATAAATCAATCCGTATGCGCGCACTATTATGTTGGTAACTAGACAAGAGACAGCAACAGCTGAGCACAAGTCACATTATACCGCCGGCCCGTCAGCCACCTGTGGTCGCCTCTCGAGCCGCCTGTGGTCGCCTCTCGAGCCGCCTGTGGTCGCCTCTCGAGCCGCCTGTGGTCGCCTCTCGAGCCGCCTGTGGTCGCCTCTCGAGCCGCCCGTGGTCGCCTCTCGAGCCACCTGTGGTCGCCTCTCGAGCCGCCTGTGGTCGCCTTTCGAGCCGCCTGTGGTCGCCTCTCGAGCCACCTGTGGTCACCTCTCGAGCCACCTGTGGTTGCCTCTCGAGCCACCTGTGATCGCCTCTCGAGCCACCTGTGGTCGCCTCTCGAGCCACCTGTGGTCGCTCTCGAGCCACCTGTGGTCGCTCTCGAGCCACCTGTGATCGCCTCTCGAGCCACCTGTGGTCGCCTCTCGAGCCACCTGTGATCGCCTCTCGAGCCACCTGTGATCGCCTCTCGAGCCACCTGTGATCGCCTCTCGAGCCGCCGCGCCGTCGGCGGAATCACGCTCACTGATTGGCTCTGCGCCGCTTGCGTGAGCCGGCCGAGAGGCGCGTTTGCCAGTATTGATCAGAACGGAGCAGCGCGCGGCGCGAGCGGGCGGTCGCGGGCAGCGTGCTGTGCCCTGATAAGGCCTCCCAGAGTGCTCACCACACCGCACCAGCAAATCAAGTCCACCTGTGTGACCATGGAGACGCCACAAAGCCGACCGGAAGGAGGGGGCGGGGTGAGGCTGTGACTGATAGTTGCAGGTCAGGAAGGAGGGGGGGGGGGGGCTGTGACTAACTGCTTGTGAGCAGGTCAGGAGGGGGCGGGGTGAGGCTGTGACTGATAGTGGCAGGTCAGGAAGGAGGAGGGGGGCTGTGACTAACTGCTTGTGAGCAGGTCAGGAGGAGGGGGGGGGGGGGGGGGGGCTGTGACTAACTGCTTGTGAGCAGGTCAGGAGGAGGGAGGGGGTGAGGCTGTAACCAATCACCTGCCAGCCGTGCCACAGAGTCACGGAGGGGCGCGGGACTCGCGGGAGCCCCGCGCAGTAATTCATATTATTATGAACGCGGTGCAGTGGCGTACCCAGAATTCACTCCAGGAGGGGGCCATTTTTGATCAGGGGGGCATAAGTTATCTCCACCAAAAAAAAACTCACCGGATTTGGCCACTATATTTTTAGAGGGGCATATTTTCAACATGAAAAAAACGAAAAATCATTCATTTTTTCGACCAAAGGGGCATGTACGGACCTTCAGGGGGGGGGGGATTGTCCCCTTTACCTCCCCCTGTGTACGCCTATGACGCGGTGTCAGGGTGGTGGAGAAATCCGTGGTATTTGTCTTATGAAGAAACAAACGAGTTGAAACGTTTTGATATTGCTAAAAGCATGGGGAAAACCGCAAGGCATTGTGCACTTAACAACATCGTGTGAATATAACAAGCCCCCCCCCCCCCCCACGTCCACTCGTTGTGGGTAAATCCCCTTGCGCAACATATGGCCATTTCCGTTTTAACTCAAAATCCAGAGGAAGTTATTGGATCCATATGTGGCTTGGCCGCTGGCCGCTGCGGAAACGTACTTACGCAAACCATTACAACTGAATCACTCGCTACAATAATGGTAATGACAGTGGCGTAAAACTGCGAGCACTTGGATAGACTCCCCGTCCCTATCATATCCATACCTTTGCCTCAGTTCATACACGACACCGTCTTCAGCTTCATAAACTGTGAATGGCCGTCATGCATAATTCACGTGAAGGCTCTGCCTTGGAATGAAAATCATAATACGGTCTCCCGGAGCGCCGCCGCCACCGCTGCCAGGCAATAAGGCCGCCGCAAACAGCCGACATATAAACCTGTATATTGCCGGGGGGCCGTCTGCTGACGAGCTGCCGAGCAGCGGGCGGTGAGCTGCCGAGCAGCGGGCGGTGAGCTGCCGCGAGCTGCCGCAGCTCGGCGGCGGGTAATGATAGAACCAACCTGGGAAGCAGGAGCCGCGCTTGCCGCAGGTTCCACAGAACTCGCCCTTCATCCGCTTGCTGTAGTAGAGGCATTTGCCCTGGGCGTAGCAGTTACCCGCCCCCTTTCTGACCTGCAGGAGAGGTATCATTATCATTATCATTATCATTATCATTATCATTATCATTATCATTATCATTAGCATTATCATTATCATTATCATTATCATTATCATTATCATTATCATTATCATTATCATTATCATTATCATTATCATTATCATTATCATTATCATTATCATTATCATTACATGTCAGGTCACCCATGTCAGTTCATGACATGCCATTATCATTACAGAGAGTGATCATGTGTTCCGGGGACGAGTATTGTGGGTGACAGCAAAAACAGGCGCCGAAAACCAATCATATGGGATACTTTCTGGCTCAGGTGTGAACATTTGTTATCACAGCTGATCAGAACCATATACAAATTGCAGAGCCCTGTGTGTGTACATGGACTTAACCACCACTGGGGACGGGGGGCCGCGTCCCCCCCCCCCCCCCCCAACATTTTCGGAGTTGAACATTACGCCTATGGGCGTTGCATGGAAAGAATCGACTTCAAAGTGCCTCCGTCCCCCCCCCCCCTACTTTCGGAAGGTGGTTAAGCCCATGTGTGTGTATGAGACTGAGGCGAGTGTGTATTAACTGCGGAATAGTGTTTCTCAGAGAGTACTTACCCTGGTCATTCGGTCAGAGTCATAATCGACGTACGCGCTCGAAAAGCGGCGCGGTGGTGGCAGTTCTGGAAAGGAAACGTCGTTGAACATTAGTCGATGATATTCACGCTCGAAAAGGTCAACGCATGCCATTTTCGGTTTCACTAACGAGTTTGTGAACGACCGGAGTCGGGCAGTGGGACGTGTAAATAGCCTCGGTGTCTCTGTGCTGCCCGTCACTTCTGTCAGTTGGGCTTACAGCGGACATGTTGGTGGCACAATCGGTCTAAAGTAGTGAAGGCTGTGGTCAGCGGTGTCGATTTTTCCAAATGATGGGGGGGGGGGGGCGAACAGGGACGGGTCCAAGGGGTATATCAGCGCCACGGTTTCACCAAAACGACTGAAATAATCGGCCAAAAATAACACATTTCATGATTGTAAAAGAAATGTAAGGAACAGGTACCAGTTTGTTTTAAATCAGCTCTTAACGCAAAATAAAGCCATCCGAGTTTTGGCATTGTGTCGGACGGCGCCTCAAACAAAAGTTTTGGCCGAGCCTCCGACCGACTAATGGCTTTCAGAATGGCCGAGAATCTCAGAATCTCAAACTGGCACAGGGCCCTCTCGGGCCTGACAATGACCCTCGTGCATAAGCCTAGGGAATTCTCAGGTATTGCAAAGACCCTCTCAAACTCCTCTCAGGCCTCGTCAGCACCCTCTCAGACTAGCATATAGGTAAAGCCTTTCCACACCTGGCAACGGGCCTCTCAGACCGGACGATGGCCCTTTCAGGTCGATAATTGATCCCCTCAAAGAAGCGGATGTTCAATGTTCATTGTTCCTCTCTTACCGACTTAAAGCTCTCAGGCCGAAAAAGTGCACTTTTATATCGATTGAGGGTCTTCTCAAAGTGGTAAACGGCCATCTCAGGTCGGCATGGTGCGCTCCCAGGTTTGGCAAAGGTTCTACGCTTCGGCGTGAATAATCGTTTTCGTTATGTCAGAACAGCAAAGAAGCTGCTTTGAAGGAGCCAAAGCCCAAAGTCACAAAATTCTTTTAAAAAATCATCGGATTTCGCCTTTTGATGCATGAACAGGTGATTTAAAACCAACTTTCCTTCGTAAAAATGCGTAGATTTGCATTTAAATTAGAAAAAGCGTCATTTTTTTGGGGGCCGACTTCAGGCGATTTGGGAGGTTGGCCCTTCGGACTCCTTGGATACGCCAGTGGCCAGAAAACAATGGAGGGGGAGGGGGGGGGGGGCGAGAGCACATTTTGGGGGCCGAATTCAATATTGGGGGGGGGGAGGGAGGGCCACTCCAAAAGTATATAAATCGACACCTGTGCCTGTACCTATATATCAGGTAATATAAGGGCGGAAAGTATTGGGGGGCGAGAACACGTCATTGGGGGGCCGAGAGCACCATTGGAGGGGGGGGGGAGGGGCGAATACAACATTGGGGGGGGGGGGCGAGGGCCATCCCAAATGTATATAAATAGACACCTATGGTTGTGGTGTAGTTGAATGGCATCGAGTTTGAAGCTGCCGTCTGTACTGGTAGCCATATCTGTGTTTATATATAATAAAATATGCACGAGAAAGCGGCATTTTTTGCCTGCACGTTTGCAGAATGTGAGTTTTTGGTGTCCACTCCACATTTATCTGTGTGGGTTTCAGAGAGCTGTTGTTGCTTTTCTGTGTTTGATGAAACTGCCTGTAGAAACTATAACAATAGCTACACACTTAAGATTTGGTGTTGCCTAATGTGAAACGTAAGGTTGTCGAAAAGTCAGCCGGATTGATTTGTGTTTTAATAAACTAGTAAAACGCCTTTTTGGGCGATGACCGAGCGGGCGCGCACTGGTAAAGCTAAAATAGGTTTGAAATATGAAACGGTACGGGATCACACGTGGTAGTAACACATAGTCCTTTTAGTCCTTTTAGTCCTCCATAAAAATTGCCAGGCCTCCAAGCATGCCAACATACAAATTAAGTTGTATTAAATTGTACATGATCTCCTTTCTCGAATCTGCCAAAAGGGAGTACATCCTGAGCGCTGCATGCTTCAGCGTATAAAAAACTAATGCTTAGATAAATCAAGCCATTTTTGACCAATAATTATTTTTGTTCATTTCGACGTCTGCGGGTTCCACGCGCTGTGGCACCACTCCTATCAGAACGCGCCATAACAAATCAAAATGGAGTTGATGGTCCTATCCAATGGTGAAAACCCGATCTCAATCGGAGCAGTGGTTGCAAAGTTATTGGCTTCCGAAAAGCGTCTGCATGGCCGGGTCGGGCCGGGTCGGGTCAAATGTAAATTTGTCTAGTAGTAAGTTGACGAGAAACCTCACGAGCGCTTCGCGCCCGCTCGGTAATAATGATTGCAAATTTTGTGAAAATAATGATATGCTTAATCTGAACGGGCGGGACCGGGCCTGGGCCTCAATATGATTAATTTGACCGGGGCCTGGTCCGGGCCTGGGCATGGTGTTGATGGGCCCGGGCCGGGCCGGGCTGGGAGTTGGTGGGCCCGTGACGAACACTGCTAACATGTCACATGTCACATGTTTTAACTAGTGTGTTATATTGCTGCTGTCATGGTTACGAAAGCAGGCAGGTCATGAAAGCAGGCACTTTTTCGAGCTCACTTTATAGTCAGTGATTATAGTCAGTGTCAGGATTGCCTAACTATATCGTGGACAATGTCTGAGGTGCGTGGTTGTCTGGGGATACTTTGTGGAGTAAATGTGGTTCAGCGGACCGCAGGTGCCTCCGGCGTGCAGCGCACGTGCGCTACAGCAGCAGTGTCTGTTTTCTCAATACGGGAGCCGGCGGCCGGGAGTCGGGAGCTGAGCGGGGCGGACGGCGGTATGTGCAGCGTGAGGCCCGAGCCACTCTACTGTTTTTGATATCAATACAGTCTTTAAACGTCGCAAGCACAAGCTATTTCGGCCTTAATGGAGACCGTTGCGAGCCCTGGAGCAGTGGAGGCTGTCGTGAGCCCTGGAGCAGTGGAGGCTGTCGTGAGCCCTGGAGCAGTGGAGGCTGTCGTGAGCCCTGGAGCAGTGGAGGCTGTCGTGAGCCCTGGAGCAGTGGAGGCTGTCGTGAGCCCTGGAGCAGTGGAGGCTGTCGTGAGCCCTGGAGCAGTGGAGGCCGCCGCCAGCCCTGGAGCAATGGAGGCGATCGCCAGTCCTGGAGTGGTAATGGCCGCCGCACAGCGTCCCGCTTTTGACGCTCGGCTGATTGCCGAATACGACGGGTCGGCAGACGTCGTTGAGTGGTTTGAGCGGGCCAAGATGCTGTGTGCGCTCCGTGGTGTCGCCGCAGAGACGGTGCTTCCGCTGCGCCTTACTGGCGGCGCATTTGCAGTGTGGTCGCAGATGCCGGTCGCCAGTCGCAGCTCTCTGGAGGCCACGCGCGACGCGCTGTACGACGCGTTCGCCCTAGACCAGCACGCGGCGTACGAGGCCTTCACTAGCCGCCACCTCAGGGTGGGCGAGTCCGCCGATGTATTCTTGGCCGACCTTCGGCGTCTCGCAGTGCTATTTGGCGGTATCCCGGAGCGAGCACTCGTCTGCGCGTTCATCGCTGGGCTGCCGGAGTCGGTGCGACAGACCATCCGTGCTGGGTCCAGAGCCGAGAGACTGGACTTGGCCAGCGTCCTGTCACGCGCCCGCGCCGTGCTCAGTGACGAGCGTGTTACGGCAGTGGCCGCGGGGAGGCGAGCCCAGGCGCCACCGCGTGACGGGGCGCATCGCGGCCAGCCGCCACCGAGTCATCCGTCACGAGACCAGCCGACACGGGGATCACGGTGGCCACGACGCTGCTGGAACTGTGGAGAGCTGGGCCACATCTCCGTCTCCTGTCCCCAGCAGTCGGGAAACGGTGCAGGAGATGGCGTGCCAGCGCCGGCGTCGTCTCCGGTGCAGCACTGAGCGGCGCCCTGCCCGTGGTCGAACTGCGAGTGGACGGTCGGCAGTGTCGCGCGCTAGTGGACACCGGCTGCACGGACACGATTGTGTACGCGCCATGTTGTGAGCGCTGGCGCCAGCGGCAGATCGTGGTGACCACGATCAGTGGAGAACCGTTCCGGTGCAGCGGTGTCGGCAGCGTCAGTGTGGAGACGCCGGCCGGCCGGCGGGCCACACTTGATGTGCTGGTGGTGGATGAGCGGCCGATGGGGGTCGAGATGGTACTCGGCATTTCCGGCATCTCCACCCTGGGAGGCGTCAGCGTGCAGTCACCGACTGATGTACGCTTCTGTGGTGCTGCGGTGTGCCCGCCGCTCGAGGTGGATGCGGCTGACTTTAGAGCGCGGTTTGACGCGGCGGAACGAGCATGGACAGTGGCGTGGAAGTGGGCGGACGGTGGGGGGCCCGAGTGTCTCGGCAACAGGGTCGAGCAGTACGCCGTGCCGCCAGCCGCGCGTCAAGAGTTTGACGAGGAGCTGGACGAGTGGATCGCCAGCGGTTGGCTGGTGCCCTACGACGAGGCGCAGCACGGGCCGCCACGCGGACTGGTGCCGTTGATGGCGGTGCAGCAGAGAAACAAGGCCAAAGTGAGACCAGTGCTCGACTATCGTGAGCTCAACAGCCACGTCACTGCTCACACCGCGGACTCCGACGTGTGCGCAGACCAGTTGCGCAAGTGGCGGAAGCACGGATCGCGCGTCGCCGTCGTAGATCTGAAGAAGGCCTACCTTCAGCTACGTGTGGAGCAGCAGCTGTGGCCTTTTCAGACAGTGGTGGTGCGCGGTCAGCGTTACTGTCTGACCAGGCTGGGATTCGGGCTGAACGTGGCTCCGCTGGTTATGAAGGCGGTCGTCCGTGCTGTGTTGTCACAGGACCCAGCGATAGAGCGGGCGGTGCTGGCGTATGTGGACGACTTGCTTGTCAACGAGGATGTCGCCAGTGCCGAGAGTGTAGTGCAACACTTCGCCAAGTACGGTCTGGCGTGCAAGCCGCCGGAGCGAGCGGCCAGCGGAGCCCGGCTCCTGGGCCTGCGAGTCCAGGCAGATGACGGAGAGTTGCGGTGGGTGCGGGACAACGCTGTGGACGCGCCGCCAGCGCGTGTGACTCGCCGAACCGTGTTCGCGTGGTGTGGGCGACTGGTGGCCCATTTGCCCGTGTGCGGATGGCTCCGGCCCGCGGTGGCATGGATCAAGCGGCGCGTGAACGAGCTGACGCAGGGTTGGGATGACGTCACCGAGGAGGCGGCGCTGCGTGCGCAGATGGACAGCGTTGCGAGTCGCCTAGTCAGTGACGATCCAGCTCGAGGCGTATGGTGCGTGGAGGGCGATGGTGTAGTCGTCTGGACTGACGCGAGCTCGCTGGCCACGGGAGTTGTCCTGGAGACGTCAGGCGGTGACGTCATCGAGGATGCGTGCTGGCTCAGGCGCGATGAGGCCATGCATATCAACATGGCCGAGCTGGATGCGGCCATCCGAGGTGTAAGCCTGGCCGTCGCCTGGGGTGCGCGGACAATTGACCTCCGCACGGACTCGGTGACGGTGTCCCGCTGGATTGATGACGCGATCAGTGGTCGCGCGCGCCTCCGTACCAAGGCGCACGGCGAGCTGTTAATCCGGCGTCGCGTCGAGATCATCCGTCAGCTGGTCAGCGAGCTGCAGCTCAACTTGTCTGTGGCGCTCGTGCGATCGGCGGAGAACCGCTCCGACGCGCTGACGCGCGTGCCCAAGGAGTGGCTTCGCGATAAGCCGCCGGCTGTGAGCGCGGCCGCCGCCTGTGAGCTGCCAGCTGTGAGTGTAGCCGCCCTCGGTGTGCCGCCAACTGTGAGTGCGGCCGCCGTCTGTGAGCCGCCAGCTGTGAGTGCAGCCGCCGTCGGTGCGGAGAGCATTGCCGAAGTACACAAGCGAGCCGGTCACCCGGGTGTTCGAAGGACGCTGTACTTTGCTCGCCGGTGTATCGGTCATGTGACCCGAGCGCAAGTGCGCGCTGTGGTGGCGAATTGCGATGTGTGCCGAGCGATCGACCCGGCCCCAGTCAAGTGGCGGCACGGGTCACTAGCGGTGCCACAAACATGGTGGAGACTAGCCATTGACGTTGCACACCACGAGGGTCAGTCGTACCTCAGCGTGATTGACTGTGGACCGTCGCGGTTCGCTGTGTGGCGGTCACTGC
>JAXIVJ010007739.1:25000-45000 GCA_036785665.1 Chirona hameri
CCACGTGAGAGCCAGACGTCTTAACCACTCGGTTATTACGCCCCCTTAGCGTTCGTACGATAATTTAAAGTGCTTAGTCACTAAATTATCCAAATACGACGGACTTGTAACACATACATGGAGCTACGCTACCATCACGAATATGAGCCGAGTCGTAAGTGATTCAGATGCCCGAAGGCGAAAACGATGATCATTAGAACGTTAGCCCTTTAACCCTATTTGTAACAGGCTCCTGGCTACCCCTATTTGTAACAGGGGGGGGGGGGGGCGGATTCCGCCCCCCCCGGAGATCTCGAGATCTACCCGTCCGATTTGAAAAAATGAAACGGTGTTTGGTTCCCCTCAACACGATCTACATTTATAAATAATAAAGAAATCTAAATTTTGGATAGGGGGGCAACAGGGGGGCAAAAACTACAAATTTTAGTGGTATTTTTGATTCAACATAGCTTTCATTTTTATCGACCGATTTTAACACAATCAATAGGAATCGATAGAGATTGAATCGGAAATTGATATATGACGGTGACGTTTGCAAATTCAAAAATCATAGGCGTGTGCAGGTCACTCAATATGGGGGTGAAGTAAATGCGTAATAAAACCATTTTTTATGTTGTTTTTTTGATAAATGAAATGGTATGTGATTGAGACATTAGCAAAAACAGTTATAAATCATATTTTTTGCCATAGGCGGTACCAGGTTAGTGAAAAAGGGGGGTAAAATTTGGAAAAATATTAACCGCAGACAAGTTGCTACCCAGCACTATAAATATGTGACTAATCATAGATAGTTCCTTCTTGCATGTTGTACTTCATCATAGGCGTATCCAGGATCCAAACTAGGGCGGCGCAAGACCTTTTGATAAGTATATTATCCGCTATTATGATACTAACTAGTCAACAGTGACTATTCCACTTACAACTTCAATTAACATTGCTTACCCCCCTTTTTACTCTACCTGGACTCGCCTATTATCTTATAATCGTTCGTAGAGTAGCCTGTGGTGCGTGTTTCATCCGAAAACTGCAGTATGTTATATCATTGTACGCCCATGCCTCTTAGTTTCCTTGCAATAGTATGACCCCCTTTCTTCCATTTCTGAGCGCGCCTCTGCAAAAAAATGACTTTATTCCCTTTTCTGGTCTCATATGTGCATATATTATCATAAGCTAAACGTATATTGCGCCGTTATCGCTGGCATATCGTCATCACCATGCCAGTCACCCCCCTTTTCATGTTCCTGAACAGGCCCCTGAAACTCTATATGTAATAAATTATGCAAATAATGGAAGCAGAAGCTATCTTTTACATCTTGATAGCTATAAATGCCCCTTACATTGCTCTATTGGCTTCCCGCCAAGCATTGAATACTTCCTGGAAACCCCCCTTTTTCCAGCCCCTGAAACCGCCTCTGCCATGCAATTTTGTATGATATTTCATTAACATCATCTAATTTGCACTTTTTGCAATCACGGTAAGCCGATGTAACTCCTTCATACTTGATGCAGTTAGGAAGAAACCGTGAAGATCGCATTTCCGTATTTTCGCCAAATGTCGCCTCCGAACCCACCCAAAACTGTGCCCTGGAACCGCCTCTGTTCAAGTTAAGAACTCAAAATTTTGACTCCGAATCCGGAGTTCAATTCTATGAAAAGTCCCAAAATTTCATGGGCTTGCTCCCAGCCGTTCTGGAGATATCTGCGAAAAACCTGAGGGGGGGGGGGCGGAATCCGCCCCCCCCCCCTGTTACAAATAGGGTTAACCCAACTGAATATCTCACTGGACATATAGGCTAGGAATATCTTGATGAAAATACGAAATACAACCAGAGCTAAAACGTTATCTTCAGCGAAAGTATACATGAATGTATTGCAGTTGAGACAGGTTTGAAACATACAGAAACAATACAATCCGATAAACGAGTTTCGACTTAAAGTCTTCGTCAGTATCGGTTTCGTAAAATAGCACAAAGATTACAAGATATATCCAAGGAACGCATCGCAGTTTCATCGTCTTGATTTCTCTTTAAAATAATAATGTGACACATTTCATACAGTACCGCCTAGGACAGATCGTCTCGAAAAATAAATACGTATACAAATATAGATGACATCCTAACGAACCGCTTTCTTATCTAATACCGAATGCTGCCGCTGATTTTGCCCATTTCATAGACCCAACCCTAATATTAATAGTTTCGTTCATGGCAATATATGCTGCTTCGGTGGCTTTTCTATCTTCTCTATTTTTGCAGGAGGCCAAAATCCCGGCTCCATTCCAATTTGGCAAATGGTTGGTTTGCTCTGCATGGACTGCAAACGCGCTGTGTTCCATGTAGTTTCGAATGTCTCTTTTATGTTATTTAAATCTTGTTTTAATACCCCTCCCAGTTTCACCTATATATGCTTTATGACAAACCCCGCATGGTACTTTATAAACGACACGCTTGTCCTGAGTCTTTTCTTGCTTCTTTTTTGCCAACATATCACCCACCCTTTTCCCCGACGTAAATGCTACTTTAAAGCCCGTTGTGACAGAGTAAAACGGAGAGTTGCCCGACAGATCATTTTTTTGTGCCCGTTGCCCGACAGAGTAAAATGGGGAGTAGTTTTAGGGTCTTTTCTGAGAGCTTTTCGTATTTGTAGTCAAGAATACCTCGAAGAGATTGAGCATATAATTTAATCTTTTACAAAGTTGAAATATCCGAAGGAATTTCTGATCAATCTAAAACAAAAAGCTTTAAACATACGAAAAAAGTATACGGTAGGGAAGACAAATAAAAAGGACGAACGATACTTAACGATAACGATTTCGAGGCCAGCCGAAACGATTGCTAGCCAGCTCGAAACAACGGGCTTTAAAGTAGAATTTACGTCGGGGAAAAGGGTGGGTGATATGTTGGCAAAAAAGAAGCAAGAAAAGACTCAGGACAAGAGTGTCGTTTATAAAGTACCATGCGGGGCTTGTCATAAAGCATATATAGGTGCAACTGGGAGGGGTATTGAAACAAGATTTAAAGAACATAAAAGGGACATTCGAAACTACATGGAACACAGCGCGTTTGTAGTCCATGCAGAGCAAACCAACCATCTGCCAAATTGGAATGGAGCCGGGATTTTGGCCTCCTGCAAAAATAGAGAAAATAGAAAAGCCACCGAAGCATTATATATTGCCATGAACGAAACTATTAATATTAGGGTTGGGTCTATGAAATGGGCAAAATCAGCGGCAGCATTCGGTATTAGATAAGAAAGTGGTTCGTTAGGATGCCATCTATATTTGTATACGTATTTATTTTTCGAGACGATCTGTCCTGTATGAAATGTGTCACATTATTATTTTAAAGAGAAATCAAGACGATGAAACTGCGATGCGTTCCTTGGATATATCTTGTAATCTTTGTGCTATTTCACGAAACCGATACTGACGAAGACTTTAAGTCGAAATACGTTTATCGGATTGTATTGTTCCTGTATGTTTCATACATGAATGTATTTGTGTAAAATATTCAACGAAGGATTTTGCATGAAACTCTTCGTACCACAATTGGTCTCACTGTCCCGGCTGGATGTGCTAAGAATGGCTGAATGTGAATGCGTTTGAGGTTCCAATTGCACTCTTTCCATATGTTTGGTGACGGTTGGCGTTAATCGGTAAAGCGCACAAATGCATGCATGCTGATCCATGCATGCTGATCCAGAGGCAGCTGGCAAGGATGTGATAGGATCGTTTCAAGCAAAATATGGAAAAACGAGAAAGTGCACATTTCCAGCTTTAAGAACATCAATTTATAACATCCATGCATGCTGGTAGGGTACACACCCAGGACGATTTGGGATGAGAGGACGGAGTAGGTTGAAGGGCGCGGGTCACAAAATATCAGAGCAGGCTGCAGCTGCTCTGTGCCACGGTCGGCGGTCATGCACGTGTCCGCATACAGTGGAGAACCAAAGCGTTACGAATGAGGGTATTACAAATTAATCTTTGGAGACGGCTCGTCAGCGGCCGTTTGATTATCCTACTGACAATGTTAAGACAAAACATTATTGCGGAGTTGTATACAACGTGCTGGTACTTCAAGGAAATCGCTATATATGGAAGGGATGGTAGGACAAGACAATGCCAGATAGCAATACACGCCATAGGAGATGCAGTAAATCCATACCTGCGTACTGACATTTGATGAAAAAATATAACGACAGTGACAACAGAGGTGTAGCAATGGTGCGTAGGCTCGCAATCCGAATACATTGCCAGTATCGGGATATTTCAGCCTGCAGCGAGTAGAGTTATTGCCAGCGTTGATAACAGCAAAACGTTACCAATTGCAACTCGGTACATCTCTTGAATAGTTCTGCACGTAGTCTGAACCATATTTTTCCAGATTTCCTGGATCTCTACTGACCATGTACCGACAACAGTTGGACGGATACATCAGTCAGGGATTGTCACAAGGCAACGCAAATATTAACTTCTTTTCGAAGCATAACGTAACAAACCCATTACAGCCGCTCGGCTTTACTTCGCTATTAATTATACAAAAATTGTATGTGCATTGTTTTTTGTTTTTTGTTTAGCAAATTGTAGTGGCTACAGCTCAAATGCATTTTGGAAAGATAAAAATTGCAATCTTTAATCCAACTTGGGGGGGGGGACATACTATTTTGCCCCCCCCCCCCCTAACTTTTCGTGTGTTTTTTTTTTGGGGGGGGGGAATTGCCCATTTTGTCCCCCCCCCCCCCCTTGATCCGCCTCTGATCTTTAACATATGTATGCCGCATAATTTATTCTTTATACGGTGATCAAACTACACCAAAGAACATATAACAGTCTAACAGACCATCAGCGCTCTAATGTTAGTCAACTAAAAACGCAGTTTACTTAAGGTTTCGACTTGAATTGTGGAGTCTTGTTCATGATGACCTCTTCGGAAGCTGAGTCCGCGATATAAGTTTAACTGATTATATAACTTATGTATTCATCTAAATCACAGGAAACCCGAACTGAAACTGTTGCAAAACCTATAATACTATCACAGCTATAGGTATTTAATATGCTCACTGACGTAAGCGAGTCAGTGAAGGCCAAAGAGAAGAGCACGACATCATTAATTTGGTAAAAATGCTATTTAAAAACAAGAAAGGTCGTGTACGTATCATCTTACCGTCTACTTGTTGGATGTCGTTCAGCAGTTCCTTGAGGCTGATCTCAGCGCAGATGACGTCAGAGAACAGAGCACAGCCCAGACTCAGCGCCAGAAGTGTTCGGAACATGCTGGCCAGTTGGCGCACCTGCAGACAAAGGAAATATAAAATATGTGCACATTGGGTTAAAACAGTTAATATCCATTCTCCCGCGCTCCAATTCTCACTATTCTCTCGAAAATGTTGTCAGTTAGATGTTTATAGGCAAGCAAGCAAGCCCATCAGATAATAACAATTATTTAAAGAGCTTCTTTTCATCCGGAAAATATATTGCTATACTACAAAGAGAAGATGAACAGGAACACACCTTCAGCCAACGAGTGATGCTGTGCCGCAATACACTCGTGTTTCACGTTACAGTATACCACTTCAGTGATATTTTCTGTCATTACGGCAAGCTTACGAGAAATTATGTTATAGGCTACGGAGCTGAATTCGAATATGGTAGCCGATTGTTCGAAGTACGGCAAGGTAGTAATATCCAGACAATTATGGCATACGAGACGGGAAAGCTATCCCATGTGTTAGTTTTCCCGCGCCGTATGCCACGGTAAGGTAGGTACGGGATCATTCTAATCATTAACTGTCATGTCCGCCAGTTCACTGGGGCGCCATTGACAACCCAACTGTGGTGGTGATATGATACAACCATCGCAGCTGTGGCGCCCTAAGGCACCAATCATCATTATCATCACCAGCAGCTCACTGAATGTCGTCATACATTTACAACAAGTTTGCGACACAAATGATTTCCAATGACGATACAATACAAATATATGCGATAGCCTGAGCATTCCTTGCTTAATCGGTGCATAACGTTTCAAAATATGCGCGCTCAATAGTTCAAATCCCTGTCTTTCTGCAGTTAGTACCACCTTTTCCGTTTTATTTTGTCTCTCTCTACAATCACAATCCGACACCTCAGCAGTCACCACCTACCTGTGTGGGCGCGGCTGTCTGGTCCGGCTGACCTGTCTGGTCTGCGGGCCTGCCTGGTCTGCGGGACGGCGCGGCGCGGAGCAGCTCTCCGGTGACCGTCCCCACCGCAGACTGCCGCTCCGCCGCCCGTATCGACGCTACCCGCTCACGGATCTGCCTCCCGTGACGTCACATGTCAACGGCGTGACGTCACCGACTATGCAACTGGTGCCGCGCCACGCAGGCGAGATTTTCCGCCGCCGCCGCTCGCTAAGCCGAGGAGCAATTAGCCCCGGGATATAGCCGAGGTCGGTCAGCCGTCAGACTGATTGGAACATCTGTGTGTGATTGGAGCGCGACGAGTTGGCGAGGGCGGCTATCAGGAAGACGCAATGTTTGGTGGTGGGGTGGAAATGGCAGAGGAAGTGAAACGGTGTTGGATAGTTTCGGCGCAAGGTGTAAGATGCATAAATGTGTACATTTTAAGTTAATATCGCAGCCGTTTTAAATGAGAGATGAGTTATGTTATGCATCGTCGCAGGGATGTAGGAGCACCACGAAAAGTGGGGGCCAGTGAAACTTCGATCTCGTCTTAAGAGAAACCCAACCCCCTATAATGGAATACAATGGAAGTTTTCCTTGCAGATTTGGGGCGGGCTCTTCTCGTCCTGATGAACATTTTGCCAGCAATTGTTTTCTCACCAAGTAAAATACAATATTTTAGAATAAAAAAATGGCCGAAAAGTGCGAGCCATGGCCCCCGGTACACATCTGGCGCCTATGCATCGTTGCCTTATCGTCCTATATATGCATCGTTGCCTTATCGTCCTATATATGCATCGTTGCCTTATCGTCCTATATATGCATCGTTGCCTTATCGTCCTATATATGCATCGTTGCCTTATCGTCCTATATATGCATCGTTGACTTATCGTCCTATATATGCATCGTTGCCTTATCGTCCTATATATGCATCGTTGCCTTATCGTCCTATATATGCATCGGGGCAATGATGTGACAGTCCAGGGATCGACATCATCGCGGCAATCATGTCCAGGGATCGCAAGCAAGGAGTAGGATTTTGAAGAGCCGCGTATATCACTGTGCTGTAAAGGGAAATATTCACCTTTTGATCTACTTCTCTGCATTATCTTATGCATCGTGTATGGTATTAAATTGGTCGAGTCTCAATTTAAAAAATGAAATCACAACTTTTTCCATTTTGATTTTTTTGTTTTTTTGTGGGGGGGGGGATTTAACAAACAAGTGCATATACTTCTTTCGGAGTTCATGGTCGGTGTTTTCCCTTCACTATTTGGAAGCGGAAGCGCGACACACTATTTGGAAGCGCGACACACGCTTTTCTTTCTTTTGATAACGTCTCTGATTGGTTCCTGAAACAAATCACCGACACTAAATAGGCCGCCGTTGCGTGCCCAAGTGAACTTCCGATTGCATTGCCAGTTTTGCCAGTGTGTTGATTTGATTTATATAAATGATTATTTTTCATGATAAGCTAAAACATAGTGTTGCATACAGCCAGAGACAAAACTATACAAAACGCCTAATGTTGAAAACAAATTAACCAATATTCACAAATTGAGGGTCGCAACCACTAACTAGGCCGTCGTAGCGTACCCAAGTTAACTGCTAATTTGGTTACCTTATTATTCAATGTTTGTTGATTGTTAAGGATATTGGGGCACATAATCACAATAGACGGAGTGCAAAACATATTTTCCATACCATTTTGTCAAAAAACAATACGAGGCAAGCCCAGAATTCGAAATTCTTTACCAAGTACTTGCAAGTACCGGTCGTGATAAGCGTGGAACGCTTATCAACATTGACTTGAAATATCTCTCGGTAGGAATTGTTATATGCAAAATGTGATAAATTTACGATATATTTTGGTCTCGTCTATCGATTTCAAGTAATCGCTCCATTTTTGTGAAACAATGTGAATATTTCCCTTTAAGATGTTTTGCTTATTTTAAGCTCCACTTGCAGTTTTGCAATTAACTATAGTGACATCCACAATGAAATGACTACACACAGTGAGCAAATTGCTTACGGGGTAGGTTATCTGTAGCACAATGCTGCTCATCACTCCATGCTGATGTTGACCATGTTCCGGCCCAGCTTTACAGGCGTGCGTTCTGTCCGGGGAGATGGCAGATCCGGTACCCTCATTTGTTCCAAAGTGTTTATTATTAAGACTTGGGCTCGGTTATAGACTAGACAAATCATCGTGGAACAACATATCTTACGACCATGCTCAAATGTTCCGGCCCATCGCGACGAACCCCGCTTTAGACAAGCTAAGTAGCTGTTGGATAGCTCTGTTGTGTGTATTTTTTGAGGAACCACATTATATTTAGATATAAGGATTAGATATTTAGTTTTGTGGATCGTTTAGGTATTATTTTTAAGCATTAATAGTTAGCTGTTACCTCTTACTTGCTTTTTAAAGGACTTTTCATTCTAGCTTGTGTGCGCCAAAATTGTCTTAGTCTTATTTCTGTGTTATTAGTTGCAGGGTTGGATAAGTAGATATTTTTAGAAAATTAGGGATAATTAAGGTGTATTTAGTATTCAGTTTATTTAAGGATTAGATATTTAGTCTAGTATTAGGTGCACTCATAGCTGATTTGTGTCACTAGCTTTACTTAGATCTAGTTAAGGTTTAGAAGAAGAAAAAACAAACAAAAAAACAAAAAAGTTAAGTTAAGTTAGTAAAGTATTGAAAAGTGCATAGTACCTAAGTTATATACCTAAGTTACTAGTGTATTCAAATGAGCATGACTAGGATGCAGGCGAAGGTAGCAGAGCTAGAGGCCCTCCAGGCTAGGGTAGCGGAGCTTGAGGCGCAGTTAAGTAAGTGTAGGTGTAGAGATGAGCTGCAGGAGGGTGTAGCTCCTGACCAAGGAACGTATGCGCAGATCGTGGTTAGGGGGTCAGAAAAGGAGCCTACAGGATCAGGGACCAGTGGTAGTTCTGATAGGGGCATAAGGGAGGAGGATAAGGCAAAGGTGGATAGTGCGGCTGGGGTTTGGAAGTGTGTTGGAGGGTCACGTTTCTGGAGACTCAACATTGTGGAAAGTAATGCTAGGGCCACAGACAGTAAGGATGAGGAGGGGTGCTGGGTAATGGAGGGTGGTAGCAGAATCTGGAGGAGGAAGAGGGAAGGGGATCAGGAGGGATGGACAAAAGTTCAGGGTAGAGTCAGGCAGTACAGCCCCAGGGAACATCCGCAGGTTACAATATCAAATAGGTTCAGTGCGTTAGAGTCAGCAGCTGAAAGTGACAGGGAAGAGGTTCAGCATTTAGTGGTTGGGGACTCAAGGGTAAGGCCCTTAAGGCGAACATTCTGTGGGAAGAGGGACAGATGTATAGTCAAACCAGGGGCAAGAGTAGCTGATATGGGCCCTGTCATTGAGGCAGAACTTGGTAGGAGTAGCCCGGAGACAGTTATACTACAGGTGGGGGTGAACGACATAGGACCTAGGCAGAGTGTGAGAATAGTAGCGGAGTACCGGAGCCTGCTGCAGAGGTTGAAGGAGTCCAGGAAACCAGTCATTGTGACTGGCATCCTCCCTCGCTGTGGAGCCAGTGAGGAGTGGTACTCGAGAGCTCTGTCTGTGAACAGCTCAGTTCAGAACTTATGTTCAGCTATGGGGCTTAGTTATGTAGACTTATGGGATCAGTTCTATGAGTGGCGTAGGTACTATATAAAGGATGGGCTTCACTTATCGGATGAGGGGGCTAGGGCTTTGGGAGATGCCTACAGAAGTGTCATTCAGGGAAACTAGGTAGGAGGGGGGTTCGGGGACGCTAGTACTAGGGCATCAGGAAGTAAGCATTGGTAGAAGTTCATGTCAGAATAGGACAGTAGATCATAATTCCCTCAGAATTAGTAGAGTCAGCTCAAAGTAGAAGATCACATGAGTGTTGCTGAATGCCCAAAGTATTAGGTCTAAATTTGATGAGTTTGAGTGTTATGTTGCCCTTGAAAAGCCTGATATCATTTGTGTAACCGAGACATGAGTTAGTGAGGGGTATAATAGGGATAGGCTACAGGATTTCGAGTTACAAGGGTATAACATGTTCTCATACTGCAGAGAATCACGGCAGGGGGGCGGAGTGTTTGTATATGTAAATAGCTTGTACTGCACTACTAGAGTTGATGATTCTAGTAAAGTAAAAGAAGTAGAATCAATCTGGCTTGACATTAAAATTGGTACAGGAAACAGAGGAAGGTTGAGGATAGGTGCATTTTACAGACCAGGGAATCTTCCAAGGAACTCCCAAGCTGAAACAGACCAAGATATTTGTGAGGAAATACGTAGGAACTTTCGGGCTCAGTGTCTTATTATGGGAGATTTTAACTTAAGAGGATACGAAAGTATAGCAGAGGAAACAAATGAGTGTAGGTTGTATAGGCAAATCTTTGAAGAGGAGCTTTTCATGCATCAGTTTGTAACAGAGCCAACCAGACATTGCTCCATTCTAGACCTTGTATTCTCAGACAACAGTGATCTAGTTAGTGACATAAGTATTTGTGAAGGTCTAGGAACCAGTGATCACAATATGGTTAAATTCAATATCTCATCAGAAATGAGGCCCAAAGATAACCTTATTATGGTTCCAAACTTCAGCCGGGCTGATTTTGATGGTATTAGAAATGACCTCGCACAGATAAAATGGAACGTTGAGTTGGCAGGTTTAGATGCATGTGAGGCCTGGAATGTTTTAAAAGCTAGATTAAGCCAAATTCAGAATCGGCTCAGGCACAAACGTAACAGAACCAAGGGCAAACCAGTTTGGCTTACCCCAGAAGTAAGGAGTGCTATACAAGCTAAAAGAAGTGCATTTGGCATTTTGAAGGGATCTTCACTAGATATAAATCAGAAGGCCTACCAGAATGCAAGAAATTCAGTTAAGAAAAAGGTCAGAGCAGCTAAAAGGGCAAAGGAACTTGATTTAGCTAGACATTGTAATGCAGATAGTAAGAAGTTCTTCAGTTTTTATAAGTTCAGTACAGTTTCCAAAAATATAGGTTCATTTAAGGTAGATGATGTGTTAGTTAGCAAGGACAGTGAAATGGTTGAAGTGCTTAATGATCAGTTTCAATCTGTCTTTACTATCGAGGACCAGAGTAGTATTGCAGCACTTCAGCCTGAGCCAGAGACAGAGGAGACTATAGGAGAGCTAGGTGGCATAAGTAGTGAACTTGTTCTAGAATATCTAAAGAAAGTAAGGCCTAACAAGGCAGAAGGACCTGATGAAATCCATGCTAGACTTTTAAGAGAATCTGAAAGGGAGTTGTCGGTTCCATTAGCCATAATATTTTATAAATCACTCGCAGATAGTAAAATTCCACTTGATTGGAAAAGAGCAAATGTTGTTCCTATTCATAAAAAGGGAGATAGAAGTAAAGAGGAAAACTATAGACCGGTTAGTCTGACCTCATTAGTCTGCAAGGTGCTTGAATCAATCATCAAAGATAAGATTGTTGAATTCTTGGAGCAAAATGAACTCATCAAGGATACACAGCATGGCTTTAGGAAGGGCCGTTCTTGTTTAACTAATCTTCTGGAGTTTTTGGATGTTGCAACAGATAGCTTTGATCAGGGTAAACAGCTAGATGTAGCTTTTCTTGATTTCAGTAAAGCATTTGACAAAGTCCCCCATACAAGACTGGGGTTGCAACTTAAAATTCATGGGATCAGGGGCAAAATTCTGGATTGGATAGAAACGTGGCTTTCAGGACGCCAGCAAAGGGTTATATTGAATGGGTGCCAATCACAATGGAAGGAGGTTCTCAGTGGGGTTCCACAGGGCTCAGTCCTGGGCCCATTGCTTTTTATAATATTTGTGAATGCAATTGAGAACAGTATAGACAGCAAAGTCTTGAAATTTTCAGACGATCTAAAAGTTGTCAGGATTATTAGAGGAAAACATGATCAGGATGTTTTTCAATCAGATCTGGACAAGCTAGTTGAGTGGTCTGAAGCATGGCAGATGAAATTCAATTTGAGTAAATGTAAGATTATGCACGCTGGACGGGTTAGCAGTAAACATAGGTATGAAATGGGTGGGCAGAAAATGGAGCAGATTGAAAAGGAAAGAGATTTAGGTGTCGTGGTAAAAAATAGACTATCAGCGTCAGACCAGGTTGTAGAAGCTAGGAAAAGGCACTTAGAATGCTAGGGGCCATTAACAGAAATGTTTCCTACAAGAGTGAAAAGGTAATAACAAAACTGTATTGTGCATACGTTAGACCACATTTGGAGTATTGTGTACAAGCCTGGTCTCCAACATATGAGAAAGATTGCTGGTTGTTAGAAAGAGTTCAAAAAAGGGCAACAAAAATGGTTAATTGTCTTGGTAGTTTACCTTATGAAGATAGATTAAAGAAATTGGGTATGTTTTCACTTAGATATAGAAGGCTAAGAGGAGATCTAATTGAAGTCTTCAAATTTGTAAATAGTCAGCATTCTGGATATTTAAAGGGTATGTTTGAGTTCAATAGGGAAAATCGAGGTAGAGGTCATCAGCATAAACTCATTATGAAACAAAGTAGGACTAGGCTACGACAGTCATTTTTCAGTAGAAGGGTTGTAGGACATTGGAATATGCTACCAGGGGATGTCGCTGATGCAGTGACACTTGCTTCCTTCAAAATTAGATTAGATAAATACTTTACAGAGAAGGGATTAGTTCATAAATACTCGTGGGATTAGCCTTCTTTTAT
This sequence comes from Chirona hameri, assembly GCA_036785665.1. NCBI lineage: Eukaryota > Metazoa > Arthropoda > Thecostraca > Balanomorpha > Balanidae > Chirona > Chirona hameri. Next base: position 37,881 of record JAXIVJ010007739.1, read on the forward strand.
GCAGGTAGAGTAAGGTGATTTGAAGGGGCGAGACTGGTGGAGGGGGGGGGGGGGTGCAACCTCGGATGGGCCCAAGAGGCTCTTTGTTGCACTTTTCTTTTATGTCTTTATGTCTTTAAATGCAAATTTTGCCAAGACCGCACCAAATGATACAAACTCATTTACCCTTCTTAGCTTTGCCTCATTTAATATGGGTATAACACTCGTAGTGTAATATTAAATATTCGCAATTACTTTAAAGGGATTATACGGGTTTCCGTCCTGAAAGTAAATGCACTCTTTTGCAGTTGTATGAGCTTTACACACGTTTAAGACATATAACGGGGACCTCAATGCTCATTTAGTCCATTATTTCAGCAATTATCAGCGTTAAAACTTGGGCGTTTTTCGAGACTAGTATCAGATAACGAGTACTTGATCGGCACTACTGTCCACCACTTTTATCTTAACATCAATTTTAGAGTTTTGAATTATCTGCAAGTCCTGCACTGGAACACAAAATTATTATGCAATTCAAAACTGACGGGACTTTGTATTACTACACACTGTTCGTTGAGGTCTTGTGTTTTTGTGGTTTTCTTATCTCTGGCCTTTAGCGTTGAGAATTTCATGGTGGCGTATTAATTTTTTGGCATGAAAATTCATGAAAAATATAGAATGTTATGGGAAAACTAGGTAACTGCTGCTGTCGTTGGAACAAAAAAGTTTATTTTCTTTCAAATATTGCTTATTTTACCGGAAATATGCCATAAGTGAGGTGTTTTTATTAGCATAAAAGAGATGACTGGCTCTGCCTCAGCCGGTCCTGCAGAAAATACGCGGTGGCATCACCGCGCACTTTGGAATGTCCTTAGGTGCAGAAGAGGTAATTTCCAGGAAAATGTGGCTACCGTGGGACTTCTACCACCTTTATAAGTACGTTTTACTATGTAACTCAATTATTCTGGGAAAAACCCGTATAATCCCTTTAAACAGCGAAACGTGTATTCTTATGAAACAACTTCCGGGATAAATACACTTAAATTTGTTATGAGTCTTGTGAGCCGCTTCTAACACCAGCTAACCATGGACTGAATTCAAATGTTTGATTCAATATCAAATACATGGTAATTTTGGTGATGCAGCATAGTGATTATCTTCCCACCAGGGGTAAATGATGCGACTACTGCGCAATAAAGGCTACGCTTACGCTCCATAAGTCAAGAATAATATTTATGTGCATCGTAAATATTATGTCTGCTTCGCATCACCTTCCGTCGTATAAATCAACGTCATCACATTCGCAAAGGCAAACACACAGGCTAATTTATTCTCAGACACGCCCATTAGGGTAATTGAACAACGTGAACGGGCAAAACGAAGATGGAAAAAGTAGTAAAAAGTAGAGCGTTTAGAGGACTTCAGAGGCCCTTTAGGGCCACCAGGGCCCTCTCTGAAAGACCAGAGGGCGCCATGGACGTTCAAAAGAGCCCTGTGCATGTCAGAGGGGCACCTAGCCAGACCAAAGGGCTCCTGAGCGGGTCAGAGGGCCCCCCTGAACACGTCCAATGGGCCCCTAGCCAGCACATAGGGGCCCATGGGCAGGTCGAGAGGCCCCTGAGAATGGCTGCAGGGCGACAAAGCGGCCAGCACAGTCCCTTGCCAGGTCATAAGGGCTCCTGAGCAGGTTGGAAGGCCCCTGGACAGACCAGAGGGCCCCTGGGAAGTTAAAAGGGCCCCTGTACAGGTCAGAGGACCCCTGACCAGACTGAAAGGGTTCCTAGGTGGGTCAGAAGGGCCCCTGAACATGCCGAATGGGCCCCTAGTCAGCACGGAGGATCCCCAGGTCAGGTCGGAGGGCCCTCGGAGCATGTCGCAAGGCGACAAAGCAGCCAGGGCAGTCCCTTGCCAGGTCGGAAGGGCCCCTTAGAAGGCTGGAGGGCCCTGGGGAGACCAGAGGGCCCCTGGAAAGTTAAAAGGGCCCCTGTGCAGATCGGAGGGGCCTCTGACCAGACCGAAAGGACCCCTGGGCGGGTAAGAAGGACCCCTGAGCATCCCGAATTGACCCCTGGTCAGCACGGATGGGCCCCAGGGCAGGTCGGAGGGCCCCTTAAGCATGTCGGCAGGGCGACAAAGCAGTCAGCGCAGTCTGACCAAAAGAGTCGCTGGGCAGATCGGAGGGGCTCCTGGGCAAGTCAGAGGGACCCCTGACTAGACCGAAAGGGTCCCTGGGCCGGTCGGAAGGCCCCTTGAACATGCCGGATGAGTTCCTAGCCAGACTGGAGGGGCCCCTGGACAGGTCGGAAGGCTCCTGAGCAGAGGCGGCGGATTCGGGGGGCAGGGTACCCAAAATGCCCCCAGTCAAAAATCCTGGGAGGGAGGGGGGCATAAGGGTCATTCCCCATATTTTAGCCTGCTCAGACTGGGAGGCAAAATGACCCTCCCAGGATTTTTAACTGGGGGGATTTTGGGTACCCTGCGCCCCGCAATCCGCCGCCCCTGTCCCTGAGCATGTCGACAGGGTGACAAAGCAGCCAGTGCGGTCCCTGGCCAGGTCTGAAGGACCTCTGATCAGGCCGAATGGGCCCCTTGACACACAAGAGGGACTTCTTGGAAGTTCAGAGGAGTTCCTGGTGAGACCGGAAGGGTCAAAGCACGTAGAGAAACAGCGGTGTCGATTTTTAAAAACGGTTGGGGGGCCGAACACACTGGCGGATCCAGCCTCTCTCTCTGTGGGGGGAATCTATTTGTGGCTAAAAGGTACATCCATTTTTTCCCTCTGCGGATTTGGGTCGGTCACCTTATTTCGGTGTTCGAACTTAAGAAATTCACTTTTCACATTCACAAAAATTAATTTTGTGGATTTATTTCCGACAAAAATCAGTTGGTTTTTATTTTTGGGGTCAAAAACACAAACTATCGCGAATCCGAGATGGCCATTTTGAAGAAAATGTAATTTCCTTTCTTTTAACTTTTTGTGTGTGCAATTTGCTTCAAAACTTTATTTTCTACGATTGCTCAAACATTTATCATTTTTCCACCAAAAATGGCATGACATAACTTCAACGTCATTATCTCCCCAAATACTACATCAATTTCATTGGAATTTGAAGGGAAGACGTAAAATTGATGCAGCATAAGGTACTGAAAATTTGATGCTGATATCGATCATAGTTTTCAAGTTATTGATCAAATCCGGGAGGGAGCAGATTCTGCCTGCCTTCCCCCCCCAGCGGGGCGCGGGTTAAGTGTCACCGAGGCTGCTTGAATTGCATAAGGTGCGCTGTTGTGTCTATCATTGAAAGCAAGAGATACATACAAACTTCAAATTAAATCACTCGAGAGAAGAAAAAAAACTTCTGTTTTTATGAAGTTTTCTCCTAAGATCATTGTATTCCGCTTGCAGTGCAGGGAACGCGCGAGGAGCATACTTGTATTTAATGCCCCTCCCAGATTCCTGTGGGGGGGGGGCTGATGCCCCCCCCCCCCACCCCTCCCCTGGATCCGCCAGTGCCAGCAATTACCGCCAAGAAGAGCCTCTGCCAGACACTTCATGGAATTCATTTTCCCATTTTCCAAATTTGTATAAGCAATTGCGAAAGTTGTGTCATGCCGCGAAGCGGCGCGAAATTTTCCGGTTTTTGACTGTGGATAGCTGAACTTTGACTGCTGCAAAGCTAATTTTTACGATTTTACGATACATTGGGAACGCCCGGGGGGGCATACTTGCATTGAATGCCCCCCCCCCCCAGATTCCTGTGGGGGGGGGGGCATTTGCCCCTGATGCCCTCCCCCTGGATCCGCCAGTGGCCGAATAGGGACGGATCCAAGGGGAGCCTATCAGCGTCATGGCTTTACCGAAACCACCAAAATCGGATGAAAATTCACACATGTTAAAGAAATTCTAGGCAACTTGTACAAATGACAGTATTTGAAATCAATTCATAATACAATAACAGACGAAATCTCATGAGTTTTGGAATTACAAAACAGCCTACAGAGTATGTACACAAATATTGCTGCTATACCATGACACTCAAATTCAGGGGTGAAAAAAGCTCCGACTCTCCAACGTACGTCGGTGACAGCAAAAGGTATGGAGAGACAGGAATCCGCCTAGGGATTCATGCATTTTCAGAGACATGACTTCTAAAATATGAAAACTTAAATAACAATCCTACTCACTTTGACTCAGTAAGATATCAAGCATAACGCATCTCCCATAGGTACCTGGTTGTTAAATTAGTAAGTATTAGAGTTTAGCTGCAGCATCCATCGACCTCCGATATTCCTGATGGGCTTTGGAAGCACCACCCGAGTCGTGAGTTTGTCGGTGGGTCTGGTGGGCACTGACATCCATATAATACCTAGACAGCCATCTTGCGCCGGACGGCCGTTTCCACACTGTGTGGTGGCGCCACCAGCCCTGGAGGACAAAACATCGCGGCGCGCCATATAGGGACCAATGTATAAATGGCAAATTTGAACGGCGCCCTGACTGGGCTACGCTTGGAAAAAGTGATGCAAAGTAGCATCATATTAATCGCTGGAGATTATAGATTGAGCCCAACGAATTGTAAGGTTCCACCTGGTCATGGAATTTCTGGAGAGCAGCCGATATGCGATATCGGTTACCATGGCCTTATTTGGGGTGTAACAACCACGTTACACCGTTCACTTTCCGTTGTAAATGTGATCTAAGCTTCATATACTTCATACGAAGCTATGCATCGTATCTACAACGAAAAGTGAACGGTATAACGTGGTTGTTACACCCCAAATAAGGCCATGGTAACCGATCATTCCAGCTGCTCTCCAGAACTTCCATGACCAGGTGGAACCTTATAATTCGTTTGGGCTCAATCTAGAATCTCCAGCGAATAATATGATACTACTTTGCACCACTTTTTCCAAGCGTAGCCCAGTCAGGGCGCCGTTCAAATTTGTCATTTATACATTGGCCCCTATGGCGCCCGCGATGTTTTGCCTCCCAGGACGGCTGACGCCACCACACAGTGTGGGAACCATCCGGCCGTCCGGCGTATGCGGCGCGAGAGTTGGCTGGCTAGGTATTATATTGATGTCAGTGCTGGTGGGTCTGCGACAATTGTGGTGTTGCTACATGAGACAGCGACAATTGTGGTGTTGCTACATGAGACAGCGACAATTGCGGTGTTGCTACATGAGACAGCGACAATTGCGGTGTTGCTACATGAGACAGCGACAATTGCGGTGTTGCTACATGAGACAGCGACAATTGCGGTGTTGCTACATGAGACAGCGACAATTGTGGTGTTGCTACATGAGACAGCGACAATTGCGGTGTTGCTACATGAGACAGCGACAATTGTGGTGTTGCTACATGAGACAGCGACAATTGTGGTGTTGCTACATGAGACAGCGACAATTGTGGTGTTGCTACATGAGACAGCGACAATTGCGGTGTTGCTACATGAGACAGCGACAATTGTGGTGTTGCTACATGAGACAGCGACAATTGCGGTGTTGCTACATGAGACAGCGACAATTGTGGTGTTGCTACATGAGACAGCGACAATTGCGGTGTTGCTACATGAGACAGCGACAATTGTGGTGTTGCTACATGAGACAGCGACAATTGCGGTGTTGCTACATGAGACAGCGACAATTGTGGTGTTGCTACATGAGACAGCGACAATTGTGGTGTTGCTACATGAGACAGCGACAATTGCGGTGTTGCTACATGAGACAGCGACAATTGTGGTGTTGCTACATGAGACAGCGACAATTGCGGTGTTGCTACATGAGACAGCGACAATTGCGGTGTTGCTACATGAGACAGCGACAATTGCGGTGTTGCTACATGAGACAGCGACAATTGCGGTGTTGCTACATGAGACAGCGACAATTGCGGTGTTGCTGCATGAGACAGCGACAATTGCGGTGTTGCTACATGAGACAGCGACAATTGTGGTGTTGCTACATGAGACAGCGACAATTGCGGTGTTGCTACATGAGACAGCGACAATTGCGGTGTTGCTACATGAGACAGCGACAATTGTGGTGTTGCTACATGAGACAGCGACAATTGCGGTGTTGCTACATGAGACAGCGACAATTGCGGTGTTGCTACATGAGACAGCGACAATTGCGGTGTTGCTACATGAGACAGCGACAATTGTGGTGTTGCTACATGAGACAGCGACAATTGTGGTGTTGCTACATGAGACAGCGACGATTGCGGTGCTTGGTTCTGTGGTTCTGTGCTTCTTTCTATCCCTTCGACGTTACAATAACGTCACTGGTTTTGATACCTGATTTGATTGTATTTTAAAATCAAATTCCGTTAATTATACCACCTTTTTGTGAATTACATACTGTAGAACTGCTAGTTACGTGTTACTCCAGCTAACATATCATTGTTGTGAGAGAATAAGCCAACAGCTGGGCCCCTGGGCACCCACCTATAAGGCCTGTATGTATGTAGTCCAGACTTGTGCCTCGATCCTGAAGTTGGATCTGGGATCCCAGTGGATCCCTTGGCATAAAATGCATGAATATTGGGGATCCTCCTGGGTCCCTCGACATAAATTGTAGATCCCACGGCATACACTATATCAGGATCTGGGATCTTTGTGGATCCCTCTGGTTATTGTGTATTACCTGGATCTGGTGTCCCATGTGGATCCTGGGATCTGGGATCTTTGTGGATCCCTCTGGTTATTGTGTACCTGGATCTGGTGTCCCATGTGGATCCTGGGATCTGGGATATTTGTGGATCCCTCTGGTTATTGTGTACCTGGATCTGGTGTCCCATGTGGATCCTGGGATCTGGGATATTTGTGGATCCCTCTGGTTATTGTGTACCTGGATCTGGTGTCCCATGTGGATCCCTGGACATATATTGTTTCGTCACCGAGACATGATAAAACCTGATTTTTAGAGCAATTGGCCATAAGAGCGCGAAAAATGGAAGTGAGTCAGGCTGGCTCTTTGTATAGGTGCCAGCCTCAATGTGTTTTCCCTTCTGTTAAAATTAAGACCCATTTATTTTGTAAATACATTTGTAGAAAATGAACACTTGCTCTTCTACCCTCATGGCTACTAATTTGAAAACTACCATCAGCACCACGACGTGTAATCACACAAGTTTCCACTTGAC
>JAXIVJ010007739.1:47500-59164 GCA_036785665.1 Chirona hameri
GAGTGCTTTGTGGGAGGGAGGACAGGTGTGCCGTCAAACCAGGAGTGAGAGTGTCCGAACTTGGCCCTATTATCCAGGACGAGCTACGTGCGTGCGATCCCGAAACGATCATCGTACAAGTGGGGGTTAATGGCGTTGGACCGAGGCGCAGCGTAAAGCTTGTAGAGGAATATAGGCAACTGCTGCAGACGCTGAAGAAGGCTACGAAGGCTATCGTCATCACTGGCATCCTCCCTCGAGCTGCAGTCGGCACGGAGTGGTACTCCAGAGCCCTGTCAGCAAACCACTCTGTGAGTAAGCTATGCTCGGCTATGGGGTTTGAGTTTGTCGACCTGTGGGATAAGTTTTATGACAGACACGTGGACTACATGAGGGATGGTTTGCATTTATCGGATGAGGGGGCGACAGTACTGGGGGCTGCATACTCAAGGGTGATTCAGGGAAACTAGGTGGGAGGGGGGTCAGAAGACACAGGTAAAAGGGCATCGATAAGTAGGCAATGGTGAAGGTTCAACTGATAAGGGGACGCATCAAAGTTATCATAGCTGTAGCAGTAGTAGCAGTGGTAGAGAGATACCTAAATGTAATATTGGATGTATAATGTGAAATGCACAGAGCATTGTATCAAAATTTGATGAGTCCAGATGCTATGTTGGTATTCAAAAACCGGATATTATTTGTGTAACAGAAACATGGGTTAGTGAGGAATTTTGTGGTGATAGGCTACAGGACTTCGAACTACAAGTTTACAACATGTTTTCGTACTGCAGGAAATCACGGCAGGGTGGCGGGGTGTTTGTATACGTCAACAGTTTGCACGGTGCTACGAGGGTTGATGATCCATTACAAGCGAAGCACGTAGAACCAATTTGGATAGACGTTGAAATTGGTGCAGGTAATAGGGATAACTTAAGAATAGGAGCATTCTACAGACCAGGTAATCTTTTGAGAATGCCTCAAGTTGAAGCAGACCGAGTGATCTGCGAGGAAATTCGTCATAATTTTAAAACACATTGTCTGATCATGGGAGATTTCAATTTACGAGGCCATGAAGGCAGGGTAGAGACCAACGAGTGTATGATGTTCAGGCAACTTTTTGAAGAGGAACTTTGTATGCATCAGTTTGTCACTGAACCAACTAGATTATGTTCAATTCTTGACCTAGTCTTCTCTGACAACAGAGAACTAGTGAGTGATGTAACCATCGGTGAGGGACTCGGTAAAAGCGATCATAGTATAGTAAACTTTAATATCTCATCTAATGTTAAGCTCAAAGATAATCTCCTTCTGGTTCCAAATTGTAATCAAGCAGACTTTGACAAATTGAGAAATGAACTTGCCCAGATAGATTGGAACAGTGAGTTTGAAAGATTAGATACATGTGAATCCTGGAATTCTTTTAAGACTATATTGAAAGCAGTTCAGAGTAAACACATACCATTTAAGTATAAACGTAGTAGAAAAAACGATAGACCTCCCTGGCTTACACCAGAAGTTAGAAATGCCATCAAAACGAAAAGAGCTGCATTTAAGAAAATGAAGGGATTACCAATTGAGTCAAATAAGAGAAGTTACCAAAAAAGTATGGACGACGTAAAGAGAAGAGTCAGGGCAGCAAAAAGAGCAAAGGAAATAGACTTGGCAAGGAACTGCATTGCCGACATTAAGATATTTTTTAGTTTTTACAACATGAATAACGTTTCAAAAAGTTTTGGTCCACTTAAAGTAAATGATATGTTGGTAAGTAAGGATAACGAAATGGTGGAGTTGTTGAGTAATCAGTTCAGTTCCGTTTTTACAATCGAAGACCAAAGTGGTATCGCATTACTTCATCCTCCGCCAGTAACGGAGGATACTTTGGGAGAGCTGGGCAATATAAGTAGTGATTTAGTTAGTGCATATTTAAAAAAAGATAAAACCTAATAAGGCGGAGGGACCAGATACTATATATGCAAGGGTTTTACAAGAATGTGGAAGAGAGATATCTGTTCCATTGGCTATAATATTTTTCAGATCACTAAAAGAAACAAAGATTCCACTTGACTGGAAGAGTGCAAACGCAGTTCCTATATTTAAAAAGGGGTATAAAAGTAAGGTAGAAAATTATAGACCTGTCAGTCTTACCTCCTTAGTTTGAAAAGTACTGGAATCAATCATTAAAGATAAAATAGTAGAATATTTGGATGAATATAAAATCATTAGGGACAATCAGCATGGCTTCAGGAAGGGTTATTTGTGCTTGACCAACCTTCTGCAGTTTTTGGACGTGGCAGCCGATAGTTTTGATAGGGGTGAAGCTTGATGTAGCGTATCTGGATTTTAGTAAAGCTTTTGATAGGGTCCCCCATAAAAGATTAGGATTACAACTGAAAAGCCACGGAATAAGCGGCAAGGCGCTTGATTAGATCGAGTTTTGGCTCTCAGGACGGCAGCAAAGAGTTTTACTAAATGGGGTCAAATCGGAATGGAGAGATGTGCGTAGTGGAGTGCCTCAAGGCTCTGTTTTAGGCCCATTGTTAACTGTTTAAGGCCCATTGTTATTTTTAATATTCATAAATACAATCGAGAATGGTGTAGACAGTAAAGTGTTAAAATTTGCTGACAATTTTAAAGTTTTCAGGGTGATTAGGAGAGATAACGACCAGGATCTTTTCCAGTCGGATCTGGATAGGTTGGTTGAATGGTCAGAAACATGGCAAATGGAATTTAATATTAACAAATGTAAAGTTATGCATGTAGGCCGAGTAAAAAGAAGAACTTCGTACGAAATGGGGGGACAGGCGATGTCACAAACGGTAATGGAAAGGGACCTAGGGGTAATAGTTAACAGTAAGCTGTCTGCATCTGACCAGGTAACCAAAGCTAGAAAAAAGGCGCTAAGGATGCTTGGTGCCATTTACAGGAATGTTTCTTATAAAAGTGCTGAGGTGATAACTAAACTGTATTGTGCATTTGTTAGACCACATTTAGAGTACTGTGTTCAAGCTTGGTCTCCAACGTATGAGAAAGATTGTTGGTTACTAGAAAGGGTACAACAACGGGCAACGACAATGGTTAACGGTTTGGTAATTTATAATATGAGGATAGGCATAGAACATTGGATATGTTCTCACTTAAATACAGAAGATTGAGGGGATATCATTGCAGTTTTTTAGTTTGTAAATGGTCAACAGATTGGGTATTTAAATAACTTGTTTGATTTTGATAGGGAGAAAAGAGGGCGATGCCATCAGTATAAACTTATTGTTAAACAAAGCAGGACTAGATTAAGACAGTCGTTTTTCAGTAGAAGGGCTGTGAGTCATTGGAACAATTTACCAGGTGATGTAATCAGTGCAGCCACATCAGTTTCTTTCAAAGCTGGGCTCGACAAATATTTTGCGGGAAAGGGTTTTGTTTATAAATACTCCTGGGATTAGTCTTAGTTATAGTGATACACATATGTGAATATACATAAGAACATAACTAATTGAAATAGGTTGCTTACAAGAAAGGGATTATTTTGAGAAGGAAGATTGTGTATGTGTGGGACTAGTGTAATTACAACGTTTGTATGGATTGAATGTCTTGTGAATGTAGATTGTTAAATGCTGAGGTTCGTGTGTGCAGGACGATGTAGGGTTAACGATGTATATGTACTGGATGTTAAATTCTGCAAATGGTTAGTGTGTATTACATGATATGGTGCCCTGCGAGGCAATGTATGTGGCCGTTCATGTCCGTTGTCACATGTGTGCCGTTCACGTCCATGTGTCCCGTACAACCCAGGACGGGCCCATGAGGCTCTTTGTTGTACTGCAAATGTATGTCTTTATGTCTTTATGTCTTTATGTCTATTGTCTGTTGTACGCCTCAACGCTTTAGCGGCCGTACAGCGGGGTGTCAAACACGTTTACTCGCCCACACGCTGCCGCGAACGGCAAGCCGCTCAGTGTGACACTTCTACATTTACACAAAGAATTACGGCAACCCCGAAATGTGAATTGTGGAGGGATATTGATTAGTGTGCTCCAGGTATCATGGCATGGTGTGTTATGGTACTCTTGGTAGCAGTGGTGGCGGAACGGTTCTGCGCATTTTATTTAGTGTAAATTGGTGTTTGCTCAGGGGGAGACATAGCCCCGTGTCCCCCCCCCCCCCCTCCTGGCCTAGGTCCCTGGTCGCGGCTATATGCACATACACACACACACACACACACACACACACACACACACACCACACACACACACACACACACACACACACACACACACACACACACCACACACACACAACACACAACACACACACAACACACAACACACAACACACAACACACAACACACAATACACAACACACAACACACAACACACAACACACAACACACAACACACAACCAACACACAACACACAACACACAACACACAACACACAACACACAACACACAACACACAACACACAACACAACACACAACACACAACCACACAAACACAACACACAACACACAACACACAACGCACACCACACAACAGACAACACACGCACACGCACAACGCAACACGCACACGCACCACGCACACCACGCACGCACACGCACACGCACGCACACGCACACGCACACCCACGCACACGCACACGCACACGCACACGCCCCACGCCCACGCCCACGCCCACGCCCACAGCCCACGCCCACGCCCACGCCACGCCCCACGCCCACGCCCACGCCACGCCCACGCCCACGCCCACGCCCACGCCACGCCCACGCCCCACGCCCACGCCCACGCCCACGCCCACGCCCACGCCCACGCCCGACGCCCACGCCACGCCACGCCCACGCCCACGCCACGCCCACGCCCACGCCCACGCCCACGCCCACGCCCACGCCCACGCCCACGCCCACGCCCACGCCACGCCCACGCCCACGCCCACGCCCACGCCCACGCCCACGCCCACGCCCACGCCCACGGCCCACGCCCACGCCCACGCCCACAGCCCACGCCCACGCCCACGCCCCGCCCACGCCCCACGCCCCCGCCCACGCCCACGCCCACGCCCACGCCACGCCCACGCCCACGCCCACGCCACGCCCAACGCCCACGCCCACGCCCACGCCCACGCCCACGCCCCCCACGCCCACGCCCACGCCCACGCCCACGCCCCACGCCCACGCCCACGCCCCACGCACACGCCCACGCACACGCACACGCACACGCACACGCACACGCACACGCACACGCACACGCACACGCACACGCACACGCCAGCAGCTCACGCCCACGCACGACGCACTACGCACACGCACGCACACCGCACACGCACACGCACACGCACACGCACACGCCACACGCACACGCACACGCACACGCACTCGCACACGCACACGCCACACGCACACGCACACGCACACGACACACGCACACGCACACGCACACGCACACGCACACGCACACACACACGCACACACGCACACCGCACACGCCACACGCACACGCACACGCACACGCACACGCACACGCACGCTCGCACGCACGCACGCACGCACGCACGCACGCACGCACACACACACACACACACACACACACACACACACACACACACACACACACACACACACACACACACACACACACACACACACACACAATCACACACACGCACACACGCACACGAAACACGCACACGCACACTCACACGCACACGCACACGCACACACACACAGCCATCACACATATACACATATACATATACATATACAAAGTGCTCTCAAATGTATAATGCATCTCCCGCATAAGCAAAAGTGAAATTGTTAAGCAAAGGTCAAGGTTAAGGTCAGGTCACAACAGGTCACAGGTCTACGAAAGTCATGCCACACATGTTGTATGGGTTATTTTACACGTATAATTCGATAGTAGCAGCGATTTTCATAACCTGATCCCATATAATGGCCCTCAGGTCAAGGTCAGTCACAAAAAGGACAAAATTTGAAGTGGACTAATCTAAGTACAAAATGCATGTTCCTGACCAGTTTTGTCTCAAGAAATACAGCGGTAGCATTTATTTGTCTGTATCTGGTCAATAAAAGCCAAAAATGTAGCTTCAAAAAATGACGTCACGAGTTCCTTATACATTGGGAGCCATAGTCAGTCAAAATAAAGATATTGCTTTTGAATTTGGTTTGCGTATCGTCCATTTCGCTTTTCGCTGTCTATTTAGCACTTCTTTCCGTTCATCGTCTTCTTGTTGGAAAAAAGTAGAAATTCTGTCGGACAACATTACGACTGTTGCGTTGATAAACAAGTTTGGTTCTTCTGACACACGTTTAGATGCGATCTCTCAGGCAATTTGGTCCTTTGCCTTTCAGCACGGACCTGATGATCGCGGCGCATCATATCAGCGGGATTGCAACGTCGAGTCGGATGCTCTGTCCAGGATGCCGCTGCGACACGAGTGGCGCTTACAACCCCGCGGTGTTCCGGCAGTTGGACCACTTGTTTGGGCCCCACTCCATAGATCGGTTCGCGTCGTTCACAACGGCGCTTCTCCCGGCGTACAGCAGCCAGTTCGACGACCCGGCACATCTCTGGCGTGGATGCCCTCGGACAGTCTGACTGGTGTCGGAATCACAACTTTGTAAATCCGCCATTCCGGATGATCCCGCGCGTTTTGGACGTTGTGGAGGCGCAGAGGGCGGAGGCGACTCTGATCGCCCCGCTATGGCCGGGCAGCCCTGGATGACCAGACTGAGGCGTCTGAGTGTCGGCGTCGCCGTCCGATCCGTCTGCCGCCAGTGACGCGCACGTGCATACCGGTACTGCCTCTGCAGGTGATCGAGCCTCACCGGAACACGGGCTGGACGCTGTGACGGACGCCGGGCGGATATCTGAGCGCGGTAATGCTAGCTGAGCGAGGATGGTCTCGCGCTGCCAGCGCCCAGCTGCCACTTTGTATGGCTGACTCCACGCGCGCGACTTACGATCGCTATATTCGCGAATGTTCGGCTTTTCTGCTGTTCTCGCGGTGTGCTGTTCCTCCCACAAGATACCGCTATTATGGCCGACTTCTTGATGCAGAAGTGTAGTGCTTCCGACCGACCACGGTCGGTGTTACGATGTATATATGCCGCTTTGTCGTCTGTATATGAGGCGTGTGATCAGACGAACCTGACTTCAGACCCTTTCATCCTGCGCCTATCACATGCCATCGTGAAAAGTGGTACTCGTGCTCTCATGGGACGCTCCCGTGTGATGGATGTCTCAGCTTTAGTGCGTTTGTTTCGGTCGTGGCCCGATAACGATGCGCTGACTGTGAAGCAGTTGCGACTGAAGACGATTACGTTGCTGGCCATTGTCCTTATGCTCCGACCCTCTGGCATCTCTCCACAGGCGTGTAACTATGATGCGGACTCAGGAGTGTCCTCTCGTTTCATTATATCCACTGATCAAGTCATATTTGTTCGGACGGTTCTGTCATTCTGGGAAGCGATTGAGGCGGCTGAGACATTCGGTCTGCAGCCTGGACATCGACCGAAGGATTTCGGCCGACCGGGGCGACGGAGGCGGTCAGACTTGGCGTGGATGTCGACAAGTTCAGCAACTTGCCGTTAGAAGACTAGGTCGGTGTTTCTCGACCACTATGTTCACAGTAAGGTGCCTGACTCGTTCACCACCGGTCTGCTTCAGTGATGCGTGTGCACATGTTTAGTGATCCGTGTTGCACGTACACATTGAGTGGATTCTCTCTACCGAATTGCGTTTTGTATCGTTTGTTGCGGTAAAACAATATACTTGTTCCTGGCGCCGAGTGCCTGCAACGTTGGTTCTTATCTTCCGTTTTTTTTAATGTCTTTAAAAAAATACTTTTGTGGAAATTCTTCCGAAAAAAACCGTTTATTTTATTTTTGTGGTCAAAAACCCAAAATTTCGTAAATCCAAGATTGCCATTTCAAAGAGAATGCTATTTCCTTTCTTTTCACTTCTTTTTATTTCCAATTTACATCAAAACTCTATTTTCTACGATTTTACCAACATTTCACGTTTTTCCACCAAAAATGGCATGACATGACATCACTAAAACGTCATTATCTCCCAAACTACCTCACCAATTTCAATCATATTTGACAGAAGACGTAGAATTGATGTAGCATGAGGTACTGAAAGTTTCACTTCGATATCTGTCATAGTTTTCAAGTAATTGAGAAAATCCGGGAGGGGGGTAAAATTTACCCCCCCCCCCCCAGCGCCGCGCGGGTTAAGGAATGGATCGTCGAACTAAGACTTATATACCAAAACTTGTTAAAACTTTTCAGAATCTTTCAGCGCAATAATCCTTCGTGAAAACAGCTAATATCTTTTTAAAAAAATGTGGACATTTTCCCGAAAAAAACGTTTTGTTCTGTTTTTTGGGTCAAAAACCCTAAATTTCACAAATCCAAGATAGCCGCTTTAACGAGAATGTAATTTGTATTTCTTTTGACATTAATTCTTATTTGCAATTTTCATCAAAACTAGATTTTCTACGGATTTTCAAACATGTATCATTTTTCCACCAAAAAATGCATGACATGACGTCATTAAAACGTCATTATCTCCCAAAGTACTACATTGATAGCTAGACCTGAATCATGAACCAAATTACCAAATTTTCCAAATTTACCAAATATTTTTTATGTTAATGGCTATGCCAAATTTAAGGGGGTTTCCTTGATATGGGTGCCCCCCCCCCCCCCCTTGCAAATTCAGGGGGCACAGTGCCCCGATGCCCACCCCCCCTCCCCATTCCGCCGCCTGTGCTTGGTAGTACGATATATAGCACAGCCCATGCATAATACTGTAATTGTAATGAGTTCCTATATATGAAAGACGTTCATGAACAGCTGGCATGCATCCTGCATATGTTGTGTACTTTCCAGCTTACGTAAGCACCGAGCACGCACATTGGCAAATAATTCCTAGCTTCTGATTTATTCAATAAGCTCTATTTTTGTTGTTGTTCAATATTTGGCGAATAGCGCAACTGTTACAAGTTGCCAAAAGATAGTCTATTTCCAACATTGCATCCGTGTGAAATATGTGGCCACATGCATAGCGTCTCTCCATAGGCGTACCCAAGGAAGGGGGACGAGGCAATCCTCCCCCCCCCCCCCATGAAGATCCGTACGTGACCCCTTGGCTGTATGTTGCCCCTTTGGAAATTGGGCCCGAAGGGGCCTATTCAAAGATGCTCCAAAGATATTTCTAAAGACGGAGCATCTGGGGATTCATGGATGAACGACCAGGCCTTTGGAGCGAAGACTTGGGCCCATGGAAATACAAATCGAGGGCCCTTAACCCGCGCCGTGCCGGTGCTCGGCGCCACCTTCGTCGTGCCGGGGGGGTGGGGGGGGGAGAGGGGGTGGGGGTGGGCGTTTCGACGCCCCCCGTTCTAACTCGACTCCTATGGGAGGTAGACAAAAACCGAAAACGCCGTTCGAAAGCCCGTCAAAAAAGCAATTTGAAACTATTTCAGTCCGTTGTTTTTCTTATCAGTCCTATCCCAGGTCAGGGTATAGGGAATTTCACCTGAGGTCATCAAGTGTCAGATTTTCAGGTTTTGGACTTCGCTCCAGAAACTCCAGATATCACAGGGAACGTATGATAGCTAAGAAACAAACAGAAAAAACCAATAGAAAGTTCTTGCAAATTGGCAATCGCCAAAGTGTCCTCCGATTGAAGCTCAGGTCAACAGCTAAGGTCATCAAATGTCAAAACGGCCATTTTTGGCAAAGACAGTTTTCCCACAAATGGCTGTATACCTTAGGAAAGATAGGGCAGTGATTTGACGACATCGTGTTTGTAGTCGTCAAGGTGATTCGTATAATAGTTTTGGCATGATGATTAGGTTAGGTCAACTATAAATTTACTTAGGTCAAGGTCAATGTGGTGACCCAATTAGGTGATGTGCACATTGGGATACGTGCCTCGACCGAGGCAAACACATTGGTGCCAGTTTCACTTCTCTATCTTGATTTGTCGAGAGTTATTTGCAAAAATGTGTTGTGACCTCGGATGACCTCATCTGTACCCGTAGGGGTCACTAAACAAAATTGGCACCTGGAACTTCAAGAATAGCCTATTGAAAACACGAGCCAGAAGGAATTGGGCTGATAGCATTCGTATCATCAGAATAGGAGCATTTGATTATTTCCCCCATTAGCTTATAATGGGGAGGTCACGAAATTGACCCGACCTTAGGTACCGATATAAAAACAAAAATCCAAGATAAAAGAATTGAAGGTAATATTGGCCTTATGATATATTCTGTAAGTAAGAAATCGATCTGGCTCTCAAAAACTGTGGCTTGGTACGACCGGAAAATTCATTGGAGGTGGGTCACGGTAGCCTAGCTGGTCCACCTGACCGGACAGGACCCGAAGTCAAAAATTTCACACTATGTGGGTAATTGATGTCCAATACAGCGATCCAAAAACAGCTGGGCCTGCGCGCGCGCGTTTTTTCGCTATCCTCGAAAAACCTAGGGGGGGGGGGGAGGGCGTCTAAACGCCCCCCCCCCCGGCACGGCGCGGGTTAACCTACCTGATGCCCTATTTTCTTTTGTTTTAACTCACCAGATTAGGTCCACTTATTTTAGTGAGGCTATTGTCAACTTTTGTAGTTCGTTTTTATCCCTAAATTTATCCCACACTGGGGTCCACCCTGGCGGATACAAGGGCCTCTTGCGCCACTCGGCGGCGGGGGTTCATGAGACAATGAGTAACCCCCTCTGTCGGTCAGGGAGCCCCCGGGTGAGTGCACGGAGTGCAAGGGGCTCTGGTGCTGTCAGGGGGTCTCCGGTACAAGATAGGTAGCCCGTGCCCGTCAGGGGGCCCCCATTAGCTGGAACGAATAGCCCCCCCCCCCCCCCCCCAGGACAGCCAGAGGTCTACACCCGTCCCGTCAGTGGGCCCCCATTTAGCTGGAAACGGAATAGCCCCCCCCCCCCCCCCAGGACAGCAAGAGACTAACCCGTGCCCGTCAGGGGTCCCCCATTAGGCTGAAACGATAGCCCCCCCCCCAGGGACAGCCCAGATGGTCTCCTCTTGCCCGGCATCTCGGGGGACCCTGTGACCTATCAGATAAACCCCTTTGTCGGTCTTGGGCCCCTGTAGTAGGCACTAACACATGGGGAGGCCCCGGGCAGTGGTATCGAAACACAGGGGCCCCCTGTACAAGGGTGTACCCTACCTAGTACAGGGGCCCGTCAGTTGCCTTAATTAAATATTAATAGGTACAGGGCCTCTCGGATTGGCAGACGAGGGACCCCCTACCTAACCCCAAAATGTAAACTCCCACGGATTTGGCCCACTCTATTTGAGTCTGGGCCCCTAATTTCAATTAAACTTGTACACATATTTTATTTGCCCTCAGATTGCCCGAGGGGGGGGGCTATAGTCCCGATCCTTCACCCCCCCCCCCCCTGTATTCGCCCCTGCCGGGAGGGTCGGCCGGGAAACTCGGGGTCTGTGTCCGCTGTCCATATTGGTGTAATGCATTGGTCACTGACATAGCCTGCGTCGCGTTTGTACCACGGACCGAACTTGGACTCGTCTATCCCTCCATGCATCGAGTATCCGTCATTCGGTCTATACAGTTATGCTATTTGTACTCTTTTAATTTGCATTGTCTGGCATGTCAAGAAGACGCGAAT
>JAXIVJ010007740.1:0-55000 GCA_036785665.1 Chirona hameri
ACCTTGTGTCGCAGAAAGTTTCACCTGGTACAATTGTACCATAAATAACCTTGTAACTTACCTTCATCTAACCTTTTATATTGTTTGTATTTGTATTTGACGTTGGACCCCATCCACGCCGAAGCGGGCTATTCCGGAGCCACATACAAGCATGGACAACACGAATGGTACACTCATCCTAATATAAAATGAAGACAGTTTCACTACAGCACATACTCCCATACAGCACATACTTCAATACTCTCACATACACATTACATCACATACACTGCAATGCTCTCACACGCACATTACGTTATATACATCAGGCTACTCTGGTTGAGGCATGTTCTGTATCGCTCTTTTGAATGCGGGCATGGCTGAGTGACGTGTCGCTAAAGGCAGCTCATTGTAATTTTGCACAACATGATATAGAAATCGGCGCTTGCCAGCCTCTGTCCTCACGCGTGGAAGGGCCAGGTCAGAGTTCTGTCGCGTAGAGCGGGAGCGGAGATCAGAATTGACATGAAGCTGGGAAGCAAGAGCCTGTGGTTCCCCGGTGTTTCGAATTTTGTGTAGTAGATTTAGGGAGTGCTGTCTGTATAGCTGCTGGGCAGTGGGCCAGCCAAGCTCAGCTCGCACGTCAGAGATGTGATCAAATTTACGTTTGCCAGATATGACACGAAGGGCAAAATTTAGAATTTTGTCAAGGCGTTGTATGTTCCTCTGCGAGCCATTGCCAAATACTGCTAAACAGTACCGAACGTGTGAAACGACCAAGGCATTTACAAGAAGTGGCAACAGCTCGCGGGGGATGCTGTGCCGCACGTGCGATAGCCCAATGAGGATACCACTACATTTTTTTACCAGGGAAGACACGTGTGAGTCCCATGTGAAGTGCTTATCAAACAGAACACCTAAATTTTTGACGTATGGGCTCTCTTGTACTATGTCTTCGCGGAACTGAACAGCAACAGGGTAAAGGTCGCGACAATTTTGGCGGGATCCGAACGCTATTAATTCGGTCTTGCTTGTATTTACTTTGAGACCATGAGAGTGAAACCAGGTATCAAGTGCACTCAGGGTGTCCTCCAATTTACTGACCAGATCATTGAGTTGGTGTTTTTTGCCGGATAACAAAATTTGAGTGTCATCAGCGTACTGGACCACATGAGCATCCCCCGCGAACAGGCACATATCGTTAGCGAATATTTGAAAAAGTAAAGGCCCAAGAGACGAGCCTTGAAAAACTCCGATAGAGTTGGGGAGAGGCCTGGAGAAATGAAGGTTCCCACTCCCATCAGCCGTACAGACAGACTGAGTGTGACCGCAGAGGTATGATGTAAACCAGGTGGGATCGATGTTATATGTACGCAGTTTAGAGAGGAGCATAGAATGGTCGATGACATCGAAGCACTTGGATAAATCGAGGAGACAGAGAAGGGTGAGTTCCTGGTGGTCAATAGCCGAGAGGATGTGATCAGAAACAGTCAGAAGGGCGGTCTCAGTAGAGAGCAGGGAGCGGAACCCGTGCTGGGATGAGGAGAACAGGTGGTTATCCGACATGTATGAGTAAAGCTGACGTTGCACAATACGCTCAATGAGCTTTGGGAAGGCAGATACAATGGAGATAGGGCGAAAATTGGAAGCTTCGGACTGGCTGCCGGCTTTGTGTATTGGATGAATAATGGAATGTTTCCAGGGCGCTGGGTATTCGCCGGAAGATAGGCTAGTATTGATGATATGGAGTAAAACGGAGCCGATAGCAGCAAAGCAAAGCTTTATTACCTGAATAGGGATGCCGTCAGCACCACAGGCCCCTGAATTTTTCATTGAGTTGAGGAAGGACCGGAGAGCGGACAGAGAGATAGGCTGTAGTTTGAAGGCACATGTGCCGACACGAGGTAGACGGACAGGGAGAGAGGGGGGCTCACCCCTGGCCCGGACCTCACTCGCAACCCGGGGACCAACGCCCACAAAGTACTGGTTTAGCTCGTCAGGGGTGGCCTCTGGCACGATGCGGTCGGCAGACTTCTTGCCCGCTATGATTTGACGTACATTCCGAAATATGGTGGTAGGACCCAGCTCACGCACTCTCCTGGCGATGTCCTGCCTTGTGTCGTGACGAATGGCAGAACGGACCTGTTTGTTAAGCGCAATGAACTCAGGGGTCCTACCACTATGGACAAGAAGTCTGCGACGCTGTGCCATCAGGTTGCGAGTGGTGTCAGATACAGGGGGAGCGGAAGGGTTACGAATTTTGATACGTTTTAGAGGTGCGTGATGGTCGAGGATGGGGAGGAGACAATTTATGAATGTAGACCACTGGTCTGACACTTCCACGCGTGAGAACACTCCACTCCAGTCAGTGGCTCTGAGAGCAGCGTGAAAAGCCGATATATTAATGCGATGTAGGCGCCTAGATGAGACGAAAATCGGCTTACGGCGAGGCTTGGGGATGGACAATTTAGCTTGGATGATACAGTGATCACTATAGGTACATGGACAGACAGATACGTCACTCAAAAAGTTTCCCGTATTGGACACAAACACATCAAGTAGAGATCCAGACTCGTATGTGGGACTAGTCACGTGCTGGTGCAGGGCCAGGCTGTCTAGGAACTGATTAAATCTCGATTTACATATATCGTTGTCGGACGCTAGAAGGTTGCAGTTAAGGTCGCCAGTTATTACAATATTGTCAGTGGACGAAAGAAACACGCGTTGCACTTGAGTTTCAAGAAAATCGAGGTCGGCTGATATGGCGGCTACGGTGTGTCGAGGAGGTCTATATACGCAACCTAGGTTAAAACGACGACCGTGCGAGTTACTGACTTGTAACCAAAACGTTTCTATTTTGCCGTCGTTTTTGGCACCTACAACTGATTTAAGTGGTTTTACTTTCAAATTGTTTTTTATCAGTACAGCTATTCCCCCGTAACCACTACCGTCTGGACGGTCGGCACGGTGCAGAGAAAACCCCGGGAACGTGACGAAGCGTGAGCAAGTTTCGGGGCGAAGCCATGTTTCTGTGAGCACAGCAATATCACAATTTAATAATTCTAAATCATGACGGAGGTCTAAAATCTTAGGTTTTAGGCTTAAAATGTTCAACGCCATGATGTATAAGGCCCCTTGTCCAATCATATCAGAGCCATGAGGTTGGCGTGTCACTTCAGTTGCGTTGTGCGCCTGTGCAACCGGATGCTGGCCGGCAGCGCTGACCAGAGGTGCTGTGGCGGCCTCCCCTTGCAAGGTGTGCCGATCTTGTCGGTCGGTTGCGGCGAGCGCCGGCCCCGGCCGCTCGCTGGTAGTCGCGTCGGGTGGGTCGGCGGCCACCGCCGCCGCTCGGTCTGACGGAGTAGCGGGCGTCGGCGGCTCGTCTCTGACTTGCGTCTCTGTCTCTATCGTGGTGACGGGCGGTTGTTGGCACTCTACACGACAGAGCCCATTGGGGTCCCCAGTGCCGAGAGCAGTCGCTGGTCGCTGCTCCCTCTCTCTCTCGCTCGGCGGGCCCGCCACCCGCCCCGGGCTCCCCGCCGCGCCGGCCGCCGGGAACGTGCCCCGGTGACCGTTTGGCCGCCTGGCATTTGTTGACTTTAGCCAGGCGGCACTGCGGCGGCAGTCCCCTGGTCAAGGGGGGTTGCCATGGCGATGGCCAGGGCTGGTGGTGTTCGTCCGCTCTGTTGCGTTGGTATGCGTTGGAAAAAGTAGTTCTAGAACATTGAAGCAGGACTCTTGAAGAAATGCAATATTTCGAGCACGTAATATCACTGCCACACCATAGAGAAAAAAGACACTTATTTGAAACAAATCTTGAAGCGTTCACACACTTTCTGACACAGACCGAGGTTTCTGTCTTCCGGCTTGGTTGTTCACGCAGGTTTCAAATCACAAATCTTCTGAGGTAGATAATAGATCGAAAACACAACTCACAGTTTATATGATGTAGCACGCAGATGAACTAGAAGATAAGAGCACGTAGACACTAAATTTCACGAAGCAGGGTGTCGAATTCCCCGATTAATCAGAAGACAGTGCGGAGCGGCCGGGGGTCGCCCGTCTAGCGCGCCGACCCGGCCGTGCTGTGATTGTTATTCGTGACAGCCCCAAATTCAAACTGTCTTCCTACAAATTATGGTAATGTCAGGTTTGGGTAAAATAACACAACACAATAGTTCCTTCTTGATATCACCACCTGATAAGCAGCCCTTAAACCACCAGTACGCATTCTGCTCGTCGGTCAGCCAGTGTTCAAACAGTGGGTACCGGAGCTGATGGCAGGGGTGGTTGGATACCTACATCCGTGAACTTTTGACGTCATTTGACGTCATGCCAATGTCGCTTCTGCACCTGCAAGCTGCTGTAACATTTGTAAAATTGTAGTAGCGTTGATGAAATGTTCATTTTGTACCAACTAAAATACTACCTTCTCACAACGCCATTATTGGTCATAGTAGCATCACTCACTAGCACATAACATTGTCACTGCCAACGTCATTATGTGCTACTAGGGATCCTCCCACCTATGTGCATCAAAGTTAACCCGCGCACTGCAGGGGCTTTGCGCCGAACACGAACTGCAGGGGGGGGGTGATTTCCGCCCCCCCCTGAGATCTCGAAAACTACGCTACGTGGCGAGAAGCGGGAAAAGGCATTTGATAGCTTGATACATGTTCTATCGAAAGTATTTCAGTGTTCTTTTAGGTCAGGTCAACATTGAGGTCACCAGAGGTCATCAAAGGCCAAATTTCCAGTTTTTTCCTGTTTTAGGATATCGCTCCAGAAATTTCCATATATCTCAGAAACGATGCTAGTTAGAAACAAACGGAAAAAGGCAAACGCCAGCCAGTTAAATTTGCAATCGCTAAGGAGTCCTCAGATTTGATCTAAGGTCAATATTTGAGGATCCAGAGGTAAAAAAGAAAAAAGTGACGCTTTTTTGCTAAAACGTGTTTTTGCTATTCACTTTTTGCTTAACCCGCGATTCACTGGGGGGGGGGGCTTTTTTTAGCCCCCCACCCCCTTAGGAATATTAGGAATATCTCAACAACTAATGCAGATATCGACGCCAAACTTTCAGTCCTATCCGGGCATCATTTGTACACCTTTTGAAAGAAAAATTAAAAAAGGTCGTCAGAATTTTTTTGGGAGATATAGTGAATTTAGTGACGTCACTAAACACGATTTTGACACCAAAATCGGCTAAACTTTGTCAGGCAGTACAAATGCCGCATTTGAAGCAAAATGCAATGGAAAAACGCTAAAAGGTAGACAATTGCAAGGGCTACAAACCAGCTATCTCGAAATTTCAAAAATGTTGGTTTTTGACCCCATTTTTTAAAAAAAAAAATCAATTTAATTCAATTTCAAATTTTGACCTTCAGTGACCTGAACTTGACCTGAACTTGACACTAACTTAACGTAAATGAAGTCAGGTGGTAAAATGACTACCACTATCGAATTCTACGCGTAAAAGCATCCATGAAACATGTGCTGCATGACTTCCGTAGATATTTTGTGTGTAGTGACTTTTTGTGACCTGACCTTGACCTTGATCTTTTCCAACAATCTCACTTTAGCTCATGTGGGATATGTATCATACCTTTGACAGCACTTTGGGTGATTATAGGCGCAATCGAAGGCCATGGATGGCAAGTATTGTCCATAAACTCAAATACCTCGATTTTGACGTTTGACTTGACCGTGACCTGACATGTGACCTTAATTTGATTTTGCAAAGTTTGTGTTAGGCTTATCTCATTGAGCGCTTTCGAATGACGCCTTGTGCATCCCGCTGCGATAATTGGTTCTGAAGATACCAGGGGGTGCTCTCCCTCCCCTCCCCTCCCCTCCCCTCCCCTCCCCTCCCCTCCCCTCCCCTCCCCTCCCCTCCCCTCCCCTCCCCTCCCCTCCCCTCCCCTCCCCTCCCCTCCCCTCCCCTCCCCTCCCCTCCCCCCCAGTGATTCGTGTTACAGAATATACCCCAGTGACTGCCGGGTTAATAAAGATAGCGGAAAACTGTTTACGCCATTGTGTTTATCCTGTCAAGGCGCTTCGAATGATATACATGGTAACCTTGTTAAGTCAACTTAACAATTTGACCTCAGGTCAAGGTCAAGTGGTGACCCAAGTATGGCATGTTGCATATGGGAAGACGTATATCGACGAGACAAACACATCGATGTCTGTTTTACTGTGTTATCTTCATTATGCCGGGAGTTGTTGACACAAAAGTGATGGTGACCTCGCATGACCTCAAATGACCCAATAGGGGTCACTGAACAAAAATTACACTTGGATCATCAAGAATATCATAAAATAACATGATCCAGAAGTAATTGGACTAATATTATGCATATCCTTGAAATAGGAAGCATTTGTATATTTCCCCATTGACTTATTGTGGGGAGGTTACGAAATTGACCTGACCTTAAGTCACCGATATACAAATTCCGAGATAAACGAATTGTACGTACTTATGCCCTCATGACATCCTGTAAGTTTCAAACTGATCGGTGAAAAACTCTGGCTTTGGCACAACTGCAAACATTTTTGGAGGTTGACACTTGACCTGACCTGAGATGACCCGAGGATATTTTTTTTCTCCAAAGTGTGCGCAATTGATGTCCTAACAGGTGTGTCAAAACCCGGCGGCGCTGGGCGACGCCGTTTTTTCGCTATCTTTGAAAAACCTGAGGGGGCGGAAATCAACCCCCCCGGCAGTGCGCGGGTTAAAGGGACTGCATTCTGGCAAACCACGTGGCGGAGAGAGGACGTGTCCACGAGTGCTCTGAGGAAGAAAGTTTGAAACTTCAAGAGTTGAAGCGAAGATTTTGTTTTCTCTTGTTTTCAGTTAAGTTAAAATGGGTTAAGTTAATCATCATTTGCACTGTACGCGCAAGAAGCAGGTTTGGTTGATCGGGGGGTGTGGCAGTGGAATTCGGTGAGTCTTTTCTCTTTTGGTCTGGTAGACTTGTGCGTCAAGTGGATATATGAGGAGCATCTGAAGGATGGGGCCGAGCCGGGCCGTTAAACGGGTCAGAGCAGAGGAGAGAATTGAGAACTTTTGGGGCGATGGGGATGACTCGGGAGCATATCTGATCATCGAACTGAAATCTGGCAAACCGTTAAAGGGACGTGGGTAGCCCTGGATCCAGCAATGTGTAAGGGGAATACTGGGAGATCAGGAGAAAGTGGCCAAGGCTAACTTCCAGAGTGATGGCAACCTGCTCGTCAAAACGAAAAATGACAAACAGACAGAACAGCTTCTCAAAGCTAAACTGTTTGGCTGTGAGGAGTGTGCAGTAGAGAAAGACGGTAGGTTAAACACGAGCAAAGGCACAATCCATGCCTTTGACTTGATTGAACTCTGAGGATGAGGTGTTGAGATGGTTTGAGGATTTTGGGGTGG
Organism: Chirona hameri; assembly: GCA_036785665.1. NCBI lineage: Eukaryota > Metazoa > Arthropoda > Thecostraca > Balanomorpha > Balanidae > Chirona > Chirona hameri. The sequence goes on from JAXIVJ010007740.1 coordinate 7,394, forward strand.
TGGCAGCAAGGCGCTTCACCAGGGTGGCAAACGGACGTAAAGAGAACGCCCCGACTATCCTGCTGACTTTCAACAGACCTATCTGTCCAACCCGACTCGTGTTTGATTATGTAACATATCAGGTGAGGAAGCACATCCCAAACCCTCTGATTTGTTATAAGTGTGGTAGGTTTGGACATGCTGAAGTGAGGTGCCAAACAGATGCAGTCTGCTTGACATGTGGTAGATCAAAGCATGAGGGTGAGTGCCAACCTAAATGTGCACAGATTCTGCGAACTGACGGACACGGATCCGATACTTACAGAGAGGCCAACAGGGCAGTCAAGTCCGCCATCCGAGCGGATAGGATAGCAGACACTGCCGCTCGGATTCAGTCTGACGGGCCCGGCTCGGTGTGGCGTAACATTCGCCACACGGTCAGCGGGAAGGGGGCCGTGTCTCCAGCTCGTGTCTCCAGCTGTCAGCGCCGAGACGCTGAACGAGTTTTTTGTTAACTTAGGCCCGAGAGTGGCTGCCGATGTGGCTAGCCGGGGTGACGCACCGGATGTCCCAGTCCGTCTGCCCAGAGTTGGGGCTTCCGCCTTCAGCCTACAGCCTATCACACTCATGCAGCTCCACCACACCGTTTTTACTATGCGCAGAACATCGGCGAGTGGGCCTGATGGTTTCTGCATTCGTATTTTCAAACTGGCTTGTAACGTCATCGGCTCCATCCTTTTGCATATCATCAACGCAAGTATCACTCTAAAAGAAATCCCACTTGTCTGGAAACATGCCCTCGTCCATCCAGTTTTCAAGTCAGGTGACTCCGAGAACCCGTCCAACTACCGGCCCATTTCACTAGTTCCGGTCATCTCCAAAATCGTGGAAAAGTTCGTCCAGACCCAACTACACAGTTTCCTCTCTACTAATCACCTTCTGACTCCAACCCAGCACGGATTCAGACCGCGCCACTCCACGGAAACCGCCCTTCTCAGCATCTCGGACCGTGCGCTCTCGGCCATGGATCAGAGCCAAATTTCGATTCTTTGCCTGATTGATCTGAGTAAGGGATTTGAAGTCATCAGCCACTCTAAATTGATATCAAAATTGCAGCTTCACTGCATCGAGACAAGCTGGTTCGAAAATTATCTCTCTGGGCACACTCAAAGCGTGAGTTTCACCGATTCGGCCAACAACGAACAGATCTCGGACCCGCGACCTATCGACCAAGGGGTCTTCCAGGGATCCTCACTGGGGCCCCTGCTCTTCACTATCTTCACAAATGACCTCAGCCTTCACGCAGCTGGAGCATGTGTTGTTCAGTACGCCGACGACACCCAAATTCTCGTTTCTGGTCCTAAATCTGACTTGCCCGGTCTCATCGCCCGTCTAGAATCAGTCCTGGCCTCACTGGATTACTATTTCGGTTCAAATGGTATGAAGGTGAACGAAACTAAATTTGAACTGCTCCCGATCGGAACGCGTCCAAATCTCCGCACCTTACCGGCATTCACTGTTAAATTCCGCGACGTCACGCTTACTCCGTGCAGTGAGGCAAAGAATATGGGAGTGATGTTCGACCGCTGCCTCAACTGGGACTCCCACGTGACCTTCGTCAGCCAGAAATGCATGGGCATCTTGGCGGGAATAGCTCAGCTCCGTCACCAGCTTCCACCTGAGATCCTGCCTGTCATCGTATCCGCACAGGTCTTTTCTCACATTCGGTACTGCCTCACTATCTTTGGAAACGGTTCGGCTAAAAATTTCGCAGCAGTTCAAAAGATCATCAACTTTGCCGCTCGCATAATCTCAGGAAAAAGGAAGTTCGACCCCATCTCGGCTGCTAGGGAAGAGCTAGGCTGGCTCACGTCTGCGGACTTATTTTATCACCAGACTTTGGCCTCACTTCATCGGATCCGCGTCACCGGTCAACCAGAGTATCTGGCTTCGCAGTTTTACACGAACCGAGAGCGTGCGGATCGTGTGCGCAGTACTAGGCAAGACCATCTACTCAGTCTGCCTCGCATCACCGGCTCTGCTGCCGGCAAGCGTCAGTTTGTGTATCGCGCAGCTAAGCTCTACAATGAGCTGCCACCTGAACTTGCGACCATGTCAGTGGCGTCGTTCAAACGTACGCTGAAGAAGCGCCTGCTACCGACGAAGGAGTAGAGCGACGAATCTATTGTATATGTACCTGACTGGGAATATGTGCGTGTGAATGATATTCTATCCACTGTTTTTATACACCCTACGTTTCTTGACTCGGGATTAGGAATAGCCCCCGGACCTCGGTCCATTAGAGGGGATAATCCCACGATGTACAATATATAAATAAATAGATAATAAATGTGTCAACTGTGGGACGATTGGACATTCTTGTAGAGCACGAGAACGCCCAATCTGGAAAAAGGAACGGGAGATATGTGAGATAAAAGTGGAGAGGGATATCGCATACGCCCATGCTCGACGGGAATATGAGACATCTCATCAGACCCCGGTGATGCGCCCCTATGTTGCAGTAGCACGTACCCAAAGCGAGAGCCCCAGTCAGGATGCTGTGCTACGTGATAGGGTGGAAAAGCTGGAACAAAAAGTGGGTAAGATGATATCCCCGCTAGACAGACTCATTGAACAGCAGACAGTAGCAAAAACAACAAAACAAACTGAACAAAGCACACACAGCCGAGCACCTGAAACTCGGAAGGGGACAGACAATGACATGGACACAGTAGTGGTGGATCCCAGCCCCAACACAGAGGTACATGTGAGCCAGACAGACATGGATGACATTCCATGTTCTGGCACCTCAGAGCCAGAACACAGCCAGAGCACCTGTGAGCAAGAGAAAGGTGGTGATGTGAGTCAGACCAGCACATCAAGCTGGGGAGTGGCTGGGAGCAGAACGGGAAAGCAAGGCAAATATAAAGTGAGGGATACAGAGTGTGACCAAACCCCATCCCCTCAGATCGGGGCGAGACAGCCCAGGCAGTCGCTACAACAGAAAAAAGGGATGCCGAGCCTCACTAGAAGGAGCTTCGTTCCTGACAAATGTTGATTATTCTGTCAGACAGCGAAAACATGCTGCTGAATCCTAAGGGTTGTTAAGATAGAGCTGATGTTCATATTGAACAGTTTTCTTGTATCGTTATGTTGTTTTGTTGCAGTGTTACTTGTGTTATACACAATACCTGCTGGGCCAGCAGACGTGGTCCCAGGCGATGTGTCTGATGTTTCTGAAGACAATGAGTCACACGGTCTGCTGAGAGCTGTGAGCCATGATGAAGATGAGTGCTGATATGTTTTTGTTTGGTTTTTCCTTTTGTCTTATTCTGAAGGCCGCAGCTTTATTGTCAGAAGTGTGAGGGGTGTCTTCAGGTGTGACAACCAAAGGTCTCCTGTAGTACTACCATGACCTCAAAAGTACTGCAATGGAATGCTCGAGGATTAATTGGAAAATGGGCTGAGGCAAAGCAAATGTTCACAGATGATTCATTCCAGGTCATCTGTCTTCAAGAAACACATTTCATCGAAAACGGTAAATACTCATTTAATTTACCACGTTTTGCATTATATAATGAATATGCCACACAGGGTGACAGAAGAGGTGGAGTGTCCATATATGTATCAAATAACTTACCACACATGAGAGTACCAATACAATGTAATTTCCAGGCAGTGGCCTGTTCTGTTAAACTATTGAACAAGAGGCTCTTTTTGCTTTTTGCTGCTGCTTTTACATTTTGCTCCCTATACCCCCCTCCCAATGACAATATTATTTTTCAGGATTTATGTCAACTGATTGACCAATTACCAGAACCATACATTATATGTACAGATGCCAATAGCAAGCACTATATGTGGGGTGCTGGACAATGTGACTGTAAGGGTATCACATGGATGGATGTCATCAATCACTTTGATCTACACATACTAAATGACGGGCAGCCCACCAGACTGGATGAATCCACTGGCGAGGTGTCACATATTGACCTAACCTTGGTGTCGAGCGACATAGCCTACCAGCTGGAATGGAACACAGAAAAATACCTACATTCCAGTGACCACTTCCCTATACACTTACAATTCTGCACCCCATCAACAATACCCACCTTACCTGCCATATTCTCTGGATGTAATACCCGGAAAGCGGACTGGACTCAATTTCGAATGAACTGCGATTTCAAATTTAATGTTGATCTTGGGGTAGAGAACTGTGAAATAATAACTCAGACAATCATAGAAAAAGCTCGGGAGTATATTCCTACACGGAATATGCAATCAAAATAGCAGTGCCCATGGTGGACCAATGAGTGTAGGGAGGCTATAAGAGAGAGAAGGGCGCAAAACAGGATAAGGAGAGATCCTCACTCGCTGTGTCTCCGAGTAGAGTACAGGAAGGTGAAGGCTAAGACACGTTTTACACTTCGAAACGCACAATTAAAGTTCTGGCATGAGTTGTTATCGATATTCAATCATAGACCGCCAATGGGCAAACTGGGGATATATTACGCAAGTTCTCCCACAAAACTAGAATTACGAGACCATTCCCTGTCCTTAAACACAATGACGACATCATTGATGAGCCACTCGAGGTGGCTAATCATTTCGGGAGGTTCTTTGCGGACATCGGCTCGCAATCTCACTATCACCAAGCATTCCTTGAACGCGAGCGCGAGCTCGCAGCAAACCTACCCGATTTTGGAAATGAGAACCGAGAGGATTATAACAAAGAATTTACACTAAGAGAACTAACTGATTCGATTACACGATCGGGTTCCACGTCCATAGGGATTCATTATGATTTTTTTCCGGCACATGAACGATGCTCAACTGCAAGAATTACTGGCTTTTTACAATCATATATGGAGTACCGACACTTTCCCTGACAAGTGGCGACATTCGTTTATTGTACCTATCCTTAAACCTGGAAAGGATTGCAACCATGTTCAATCATACCGGCCCATCCAACTCACATCATGCATGTGTAAGTTACTCGAGAGGATGATTGGGAAAAGGCTGACCTGGTGCTTAGAGAAATATGAAATGTTGCCAAAAAAAAAACAATGTGCCTTCCGATCTGGCAGGTCCACAGCTGATCATCTAGTGAGAATCGACTCACATGTCCGGGAAGGATTCTTGCACCACAGTAATACCCTAGGGGTGTTTCTGGACATCAAATCAGCCTATAACATGGTCTCTCCAACAATACTCATGAATCGAATGCATCATATTGGCTTTCGGGGCCATATGATGCATTTGATTAGGGGCTATCTACATACCAGGACTTTTCAAGTGCGATGTGGTGTACTGTCCAACGTATTTAGGCAGGAGTATGGTGTTGTACAGGGCGGGGTTATCTCACCGCATCTCTTCAACATTGCAATCGACTCGCTGATCGATAACATTCCTCGAAGTGTGTCTGTGGCCATTTACGCTGATGATTGTACCATATGGGCGCAGGGACGGCGGATTCCACTTCTCTTCCGAAAAATCCAGAACGCGTTAAACACTGTAGGTCAATGGTCAATGGAAAATTGTTCCATTTTTTCTTCAGCGAAATCCAAAGCCATCCTATTCCGGCGAGGTCTGAAACATGTCGATCTAGGACTGCTCCCTACCCTCCCCTACCCTCAAACTTGACGACGAACCGATTGCTCTAGTTGATCAAGTGAAGTACCTAGGTGTTATACTAGACTCCAAGCTAAACTTACATTCGCACGTGGAATACGTTAAAGGAAGAGCACAGAAAAGGCTTTCTATACTGAAAAGTGTCGCCGGTAAGAATTATGGAGCGGATAGAACAATTTTGTTGAGAATGTATAAAGCACTTATACGGCCCATCCTTGAATACGCATCATTTATTTTTGACGGACCGGGGAATCGTCGGATTGGGTCCTTGGAGACCATCCAAAACGCGGGTCTGAGAATAGCTACTGGCGCCTTGCGGACCTCCCCCGTAAGAGCGATGCAGGTTGAGACGAGCGTGTTACCACTTGGCGTCAGACGGCGGGAACTCTTATTAAGATACTACCTGAAGGTACTGGGAGACAACCGACACCCGTGTTACAGTATTATGGACCTTACCTCGAACGAGGAGGCATACAGGGATCTGTCCGCACGATATTTACGAAGGATCTCCTGGCTGAGGGACATCTCCCACGAATTTGAATACGTTCCCCCAGTGGAGGTTACCAAAACAGAAGGGACAATAGTACCATGGCTGTTGCACAATGTTCCAACCCTTATGCTTCTGACACGGGAAAAACGACATACGAACGAGACTGAGACCCGGTCTTTATTCCATGATTTACGTGACACATATCCCGAGTACAGGCTTTTATATACGGACGGTTCTAAGCAGAACACGTCTGTCGGCTGTGCCTTTACCGTCAACAGTGCCTTTTTCTCGTATAAACTGCAGGATGGTCTATCGATCTACACCGCTGAACTGGTGGCAATTCGGGAGGCGCTGAAGTTCGTTCATAGGAATCGTGTGCCAAAAGCTCTAATCTGTACTGATTCACAATCAGCTATCAAGGCTCTGGAGGCTCAGAGCCGGGATCAGCCGGTACTCATAGAGATTCTGGAACTGCATCACAAAAACACTCGAGGTGGTAGGCTATGCAGTATGGTGTGGATCCCAGGTCATAGCGGTATCGCAGGGAATGAAAAGGCAGATGTTTGGGCAAAGAAGGTGCATGAGAAACCGGATGTGACTATTGTTAAGTTGGGCCATAGAGAATTTGTGCCACAGGTTAAGAAATGTGCTCATGAACTCTTTGCCAGTTTATGGCAGGATTACCATCCTGCTCTGCTAAAACTGATTAGACCTAATACAGGGAATTGGATGACCAGTGTGCGTGATAGTCACAAAGAGGAGGTGGTTTTGTGCAGAATGAGAACCGGCCATACTGTGCTGACACATTCGCATATCATTGATCAGCTCCCTCCACCGATGTGTGATGTATGCAGATGTTGACAAGACGTCAGACATTATTACTCGAATGTCGCAAGTACACTGTAGACAGACGGAGACTGAGTTTGATATGCCAAGATGTAGGGTCTCAAATGAATCTGGAGACCTTGCTTTGAAACAAGGATATTGTCATCATCGATGCTTTATTTCATTACCTCCGACAATGTGAGCTGCTCGATAAACTCTGAACTTGTACAAAAACATCTCTGCATTCCATGACTCGTCGTGTTCTATGATTCAATGCTATGACTCTTCTTGCAGCACTTTCTCGTCTACCCCCGAACGTTACACCTCTCACTTACTTGCGCCACTGGAATGTTTACCGGATGGCTAACATTCCTTGGTTCAGTCTTGTGACCGCTGAATGATTGCCTCTTGATGTATGTCAAATGCTTGACGTGCATTAATTTGCCTCTTCTGGCCGCACTCTCGTCTTCCGACCGTTACACCTTCCTCTTACTTCCGACACTTGTACCTTTCGATTTGCAAACATCACTGTGGTCTACAGTCTACCGATCGTCATTGCTGATCACCTGATGATGTTTCTTGGCCACTTGTATCTGGCAAATATTGTGTGCTGTGCAAATGTAAGAACAATAGCTAACCTGATTCTGTATATCATTATCGGACGACACTGTATGTTTGTGTGTATGTTTGCATTTATTCTGTGCAGTGAAACAACGGTGTAATCAACACATGTGTCAGGTGTCCCCTTTTATGTTCCTGTTTGAGTTCTCTTTTGGGTAACGGTGGGGCTGGCGTCACCGTCCGGGGCTGGCGTCACCCTCGCGGCCGGGCAATCAAATCAAGGTTCAGGTTACTATCACCGTTGTTGGTCTGGAGTCATGGGGAAGCTTAATGACGTCACCAGATTCTGGCTACGAGCGAATCTTAGGCGGACCTGATCGGACTTAATGGCTACAAACAGTAGGTTTCGTCGCGATCGGACTTAAAGGCTACGAGCTGTAGGCCGACCCGATCGGACTTAATGGCTACGAGTTGTAGGCCGACCCGATCAGACTTAATGACTATGAGCTGTAGGCTGACCCGATCGGACTTAATGACTACAAGCTGTAGGCTGACCCGTTCGGACCTAATGGCGGGGTTAGGTTAGGTTAGATTAGGTTAGTTAAGTTTAATTAATTCTGATCGGTTCGGCCTACTGCTTGTAGCTATTAAATCGGGGCGGCCTAAGATTCACTCGTATCTGGTGACGTCATTAAGCTTCCCCATGACTCCAGACCAACAATGGTGATAGTAACCTGAACCTTGATTTGATTGCCCGGCCGCGAGGGTGACGCCAGCCCGAACGGTGATGCCAGCCCCACCGTTACCCTCTTTTGTCCTATAGCAGAAATAATGTAGCCTGAAGAGTATTCTATAACTCACGTTTTGTTTTCTTCTAGACAACTAATTGGAAGCAGCCAGCTACATCTCCTTTAACATGAACCAGTGATATCAACCCACAACATTAACCTTAGGATACTAACACTAATTAAATTAACATAACTAATTCCGACCCAACGCAACATTCCTCAAGAGCAAATCCCTTTCCAGGCAATTCCATATCCTGCTGAGACCTCGCTTAGTACCGTTCAGACCAGAGCATTCCACATCGACCTGAACGTGGAAGAAGCTATCAAGAACAAGACAAGAAGATGTTGGACGCTTGAGCTTCGCAGCTTCGCGCCCTAATCCACCAACAACAACATTAAAGGGACTGTACCACCATCCCAAAAGTTGTAAAATGTACACCGCCTGTGGTGAAAAATATGAAGTAATTGCTGCCAAACATGCAGACATTTGTTATGACATTTGTTTCTTGCAAACAGTGCTCAATTTAATAAAAAGTTAAGTTTTAATATTTGGGTTGATGTCATATTGAGCTCTAGAGAGCTACACAGAAATCCTTTACACTGCCAAAGCATTGTGAGGATTATGACATAAGGAAATTGAAATACCAATTTGAAAACAGAAACTCACTTACCTTGTCGGAGACCCGGCAGAGCAAACTCTTGAAATTATCGTACGTATAACTGTTACACGTTTTACTACGTTCGTATATTTGCATGCGGATCGATGATCCATCTGGTACATGCAGATATCGGACAATTCAGATTTTGCTCAAAATGTGCCAATGCACCAAGAATCATACGCTGATTACGAATCTGAAGTCCGTTTGGCGGCACATATGAAACCTTTCTCGTTAACCCGTTATAACGGATTCGCATGCAGATACCGGACAATTCAGATTTCGCTCAAACTGTGCTATATGGCCAAGTTGCATACGCTGATCACGAATCTGAAGTCTGTTTGCCGGCACATATGAAACACATATGATTGCAGATTCGTGATCAGCGTATAGAACTTGGCCATACAGCACAGTTTGAACGAAATCTGAATTGTCCGGTATCCGCATGGGAATCCGTAATAACGGGTTAACGGGAAAAGTTGCATATGTGCTGGGAAACTGATTGCAGATTCGTGATCAGCATTTGGAACTTGGTCATATAGCACAGTCTGAGCGAAATCTGAATTGTCTGGTATCTGTATGTAACAGATTAAGATATATGCCAAATCCGCATGTAGACCTGTTATAGCGATTTAACGGGACAAGTTTCATATGTGCCGGCGAACAGACTTCAGATTTGTGATCAGCGTATGGAACTTGGCCATAAAGCACAGTTTGAGCGAAATCTGAATTGTCCGGTATCTGCGTGAGAATCCGTAATAACGGGTTAACGAGAAAAGTTTCATTAATGCCGGCGAACGGACTTCAGATTCGTGATCAGCGTATAGAACTTGGCCATACAGCACAGTTTGAGCGAAATCTGAATTGTCCAGTATCCGCATGGGAATCCTTAATAGCGGGTTAACGGGAAAATTGTCATATGTGCTGGCAAACTGATTACAGATTCGTGATCAGCGTATGGAACTTGGTCATATAGCACAACTTGATTGCAATCTGAATTGTCCGGTGTCTGCATGTAACAGCTGATATGCCAAATCCGCATCCGATATGCCAAATCCGATATGCCAAATCCGCATGTAGAACCGTTATAGCGATTTAACGGGAAAAGTTGAATATGTGCCGGCGAACGGACTTATGATTTGTGATCAGCGTATGGAACTTGGCCATATAGCACAGTTTGAGCGAAATCTGAATTGTCCGGTATCTGCATGGGAATCCGTAATAACGGGTTCACGGGAAAAGTTTCATATGGGCCGGCGAACAGACTTCAGATTCATGATCAATGTATGAAACTTGGTCATATAGCGCAGTTTGAGCGAAATCTGAATTGTCCGGTATCTGCATGCGAATCTTTCATAACGGATTAACGGGAAAAGTGTCATATGTGCCGGCAAACAAACTTCAGATTCGTGATTAGCGTATGAAACTTGGTCATATAGCACAGTTTGAGCAAAATCTGAATTGTCCGGTATCTGCATGGGAAACCGTAATAACGGGTTAACGGGAAAAGTTTCATATGTGCCGCCAAACGAACTTCCGATTCGTAATAAGCGTATGATTCTTGGTCTATTGGCACATTTTGAGCAAGATCTGAATTGTCCGATATCTGCATGTACCAGATGGATCATCGATCCGCATGCAAATATACGAACGTTGGTATACGGTATTTAGGTACTCCAAAGTTTTTTTTAGTATATACTATAAATATACTATAAATACTCAAATATACCAAAAATTGAAGGTCACTACCAGATTCGGAATAATATACTATATATGGATGCACGATATTCGCGGCAGGTATGGCGTTTGTGTTCCGATCAAGCACCGACGGCGGTATTGGTCTGCGGTTTATACCAGGCCCGGGGGTCCGCTCCGCCTATTTAACATGGGGAAAAAGGGCGACAAATATTAGCAACGTCCGCAGCTTGGTCTTGTTCACGCATCTGCTCATGAGCCAGGTTTTGCTGTTAACAGCTTTTTGACCAATCAACGTCTAACATTCTCCACGCTCATTGGTCGACGGCTGATGACGAGGATGAGGGTCAGAATAGCCGAACATCAATTGCTTACGTAACGTTAATTGCATGGCGCCGTGCGGAGGGCATGGGTGTCTAGGAGCCTTTCGAGGATTTTTCCTAGTTTGAGAAAACGTTGAGAGTTATACAAATGTATATGTGAAAGGTCAATTAATTCTGATGCGATGTAACGCGACATATTTACTATTTAGAGACCGCACGGGGCGGGAGAGCTCCTGCCACGTACAGCGCCCTGGCGCGTGCGTTGCCAGGCAACTAGAGCTGCAGAATTCTGGTCCCAGCATCCCAGCGCTGGGACCAGACCTGGTCACGGCCGTGACTGAAACTGTGACTGGCAAGGCCAGCGCCATAGGGTTAGCATTGCAGCGCCGTGACTAAAGCTGTGACTTGCCAGCTCATGCCGTGGCCGTGACTGGGCTGTGACCAAAGATCTCGGATTTTCTGCACTGGTCTACACAGGCAAAAACACATTGCGTCTCGCCGCGGCACCCACTAGCGGATCCAGGGGGAGGGGGGAGGGTATGGCGGCCATGCCCCTCCCCCCGACAAACTTCTAGACAAACCTGAAATCGGCGCAAAATTGACACATTTCCTGATATAGAACAAAATCCAAGCAACTTTTACTAAGGAAAGTTTGTTTTAAATCAGCTATCAATGCATAAGCAAGCGAAATCCGATGAGTTTTTAGAATTGTGTGAGGCTTTTTGGAATCCCCCCCAAAAAAACGTTCCCCTCCTCCACCACCACCGTTCTGGATCCGCCAATGGCGGCGCCTGGTGGGCCGGCGTCGGCTGGAGACGCGGTGAGCGGGCGGGATGGTGTGGTGCGGAGACGCGGGCGGGAAGTGTAATTTTAAACAGTTACTTTGAATTGCTTGAATGCATTTGACAATCAACTTATCTAATCAGATTTTCATGAAACTCGTCAAAAAAGATGAGAATATCTATTTTGTGGGTATGCTTTGACCTTTGCCAAGAACTGTCAGACTTTATCAACGCAAATTGTCAACTGTTATATCAGCAACTTTGTTTTATTTATCAGGTAAGCCTAGTGCAATTTTTCCTTAGCCATAATATGGGCCGCACGATTTAAATTCAGACTATTCGAGTGTTATCACTGTTTGAGTATTGTATGTGGTGGCTGTCCGGTCTGCCATCGTGAGCCAAAGGACAGTTAACTTTGCCGGCCCAAAATGTAAATAGTTTGAGTCTGATGACAATTTTCTCAACGGCATAAGATACATCGTTCAATTTGTGACAGATTTTGTATCTTAATTGTAACAATAGGTCGGCAAATGAAGAAATCAGGCGACACACACCGGAGGAACGTGCGCGTTGGCGTTTTACGTACGGCGGTCCGGCCGGCATCGCCGGTCAGTGGAATTTGCCGGCCCATAACTTAAAAAAAAATTGGGTTGCATTGCGATTTTCCAAAAGTTATCCAATACATCGCTTAATTTGTGGTATATAGACATCTTAAGTGTGGCAATCGGCCGGTAAACGAAGGAACCAAGCGGGGAAAAAACGGGGGGAGTACGCGGCCGGCCGGAATCACCGGGCAGCAAACTGTTCCGGCCCATAACTTAAAAAGTTTGGGTCGGATTGCAATTTTCGCAACGGCACCCAATACAACGCTTAATTTGTGGTAGATAGACATCTTATTTTTACAAATCAGCCGACAAACAAAGGAACCAAGTGACAAAAAGTCGGGAGAGGTCTACGCGTTAACCCTACGTAGGAGAACGTCCGGCCGGCCGCGAGACCCTCATCCGCGTCACAGCAGCTGCGGGGTCGTTGCAACTAAATTACGAGTTGTCGCCACTTTTTCGGCCGGAGCGGCCTACCTGGTTTACATAGCCTTGACCAGGCCCCAGGGTAATAGAACAACTTTTATACTATTAGTAAAGTAATCTTGGTTTATACAGCCTTGGTGTTGGTGAATACAGCCCCAGCCTTGGTGTTGTATGGTATATTTGTTATAGTAACCTTGGGCAGTAGTCACGGTAGATAAAGATAAAATAAAATATGGGCAGTAGACAGTAGTGTGGTCTCAATCCACACCAAATTTAGCTTAATGGGAATGTTTCACTTTTGTATTAGTTTTAAACTGAGGTAGCCATTACCTTGGGCCGTTATTGAAATGTCTAAAGTCATTTTTCCCAAAACTTCCATTTTTAAGAAATTAAATTTACCATTTGCAAAATGACTCCAGGCTGGTGCAACTGCTGACTGGCTGACAGCCACTTTTCAGCGAATCCCACTTTGTGAGCCAATCAGCGGCGGCCTATAGCTCAATAATGATGTAATTCTCGCCCAAATCTAAAAACTTAATTTGTATAAAGTTAAGTGACTTCGAGTGAAACAATATCACCATCGTTTTCAGCAGCACTTACTTCATATTTTCTTCTACAACCAGCATATATTTGACAACTTTCAGAAAGGCGAAACATTCCTTTTTTGTCTGATCGGGACGAAACCTAAGATTTGCTTGTTTTGTCCTGATCAGACTTAATGGCTATGAGAATCTTAGGTTTCATGCCAATCAGACTTAATGGCTCTGTGTGCATCTTAGGTTTTGTCCTGATCAGACTTAAAGGGACTGTCCCACCCTTGTGAAAGTTGTTGAATCACACCTAATTGTATGTCTACATGCTAGGCGAGGTCAGCTGAACATGTTTGTGAACTTTTTTTCTGAAAAATGCTTATCTTGGAAGATATTCAACTAAAAGTTGAATATCTTCCAAGATAAACATTTTTTTCAGAAAAAAAGTTCACAAAAAAAGTTTTAACCGAAAAGTTGGGTTGGTGACATGATTTTTTGTTAATAACAGGGAAATCCTTTGTGCTGCCAAATGTATGGCACATTTTTTTTGTTGACATCTGTTGTGCAGGAAAAAGCGAACCTAGATTGGCTTAGATTGTGAACTACCCAGGGATCGAGAAATGAAAGACAAAAACATTCCAAGGCTGACCTTAAAACAAGTAGACCATCATTACCAAGTTCAAGTTTAAGTTCATTGGGTAAAGAGACAACGCTGTCAGTTTAGAGTCCCTATTCAAATACACATGGGCCTTTTTTACAGATGTCAAAATAAAACTCCAATATCTTTTTTATTAGATCATTGTGGTTGTTTTAACTGCTACCATACTTAATTTCCATGCCAAGCCATCACAATCTCATCTCATCTCAAATATCTCAACTCATCTCAACTCAAATATAATGTTAAGGTGGGATAGTCCCTTTAATGGTGGGGTTAGGTTAGGTTAGACAGGCCTACACCATTAAGTATACCCTCCCAATCCAGGATGCAAAACGTGGCAGGAACATCAACAAGATATTTGGGGCAGTCCAAATCCTGCCCCAAATGGGACAGCAAACTGCCCCATTTGGGGAAGGATTTTTTCCTTTTTTCCAGAGGAGGAAATTTCGGTCCTCAGTCAAGCAAATACTGTTGACCGGGGGGGGGGGGGTCATGTATTCATGGTCACGTTTTATCTAGTATGGATTCACTTTTCAATCAAAAGCTGTTGACGGGGATGCGGTCAGTCGTAATCACGATCGCGTTTTAGCTAGTGTGAATCAGTAAATTGTTACTTCTGCCCCCAAAAGTCAAAAGCTGCCCTAAAATAACCAAAGCTGCCCCTAAATGTACAATTCTGCCCCTAAATTTAAAAGCTGCCCCCAAATTTCCAAACCTGCCCTCCAAATTTGCAAAAGCTGCCCCAATTTTGATGTGTTGGTGCCAACTGCCAACCCTGCCCCGACGAGATCTCGTTGAAACTTGTTATGTTTGCATACTGGCTCCCAATGACATCAAGCCAGCAGCACCGTCCGCCACTTGTTCAGGCTCCCCAGTGCTGCAACACCTGGGAGGTAAATGACTAAACTATTACCCATTTATCTTCTTGGCTCACCTTTTTACAGAAATAGTGCCAAAACTTGGTCATTTTCAGGATTTATCCCTGAAAAAGGAATGATATCTTTCGGAACTAGGTACCTACTTGCCTACAAGCCCTCCTGTCTGCAGGCCTGTCATCATGTCCGCCCCTGTAACTTAGTGGGAGAGCACTGGACTTCTGATCTATCCTGGTAGTGGCAGCCCGGGTTCGAGTCGCTTCGGTGCTCACTATTTGCTCCTGACTGGATGGCCTGCGGCAAGTGGCAGAGGTCGCACTCAACTCACACTCACATTCGCGGGTCCTGACCTCGGAAATCCATCCATCCAAAACATTCGGACCAAATAAAAAAACAAAAACAACTGATTACAAACAACATGGCAGCCACCATAATTTGGTGGTATCAAGAAGTATATAAATACATAAAGACATACAAGAAAGGTGCAACAAAGAGCCTCTTCAGCCCATCCGAGGTCATAGTCACAGTGTGTATTTGCATCAAACACAATATTTCTTTTACAAGACAATAATCGGGATTGGTGCACACCTGGTGGCTTTTAGAGGTTGCGCCCCCCCCCCCCCCCCCCCCCTCCTCCACCAGTCTCGCCCCTTCAAATCACCTTACTCTACCTGCATACAAGAAGGCTAATCCCACGAGTATTTATGAACTAATCCCTTCTCTGTAAAGTATTTATCTTATCTAATTTTGAAGGAAGCAAGTGTGCATCAGCGACATCCCCTGGTATCATATTCCAATGTCCTACAACCCTTCTACTGAAAAATGACTGTCGTAGCCTAGTCCTACTTTGTTGTATAATGAGTATGCAAGCAGATGGTATCAAGAACCTTATGAGTCATGAGATGGAAGTGTAAGGTTAAGTTTGATAGGTTTGGTCAGGTTAGTTTGGGCAAGGTTAGGTTAATTTATTTGAGGTCTTGAATCTAATTTGACCTGCACTATAATTTTGATATCTCTGTTCAAAATGTGTAAAGGTGAAATATTCTTTATAAAATGTCATACTTCTCTTGATTGTTAACCCGCACCGTGTCGGTGCTCGACGCCACCTTCGCCGTGCCGGGGGGGGGGGGGCGTTTCGACGACGCGCACCCCTCTTACTCGGCTCCTATAAAACGTAGGCAAAACCCGAAAACACCGTTCGAAAGCTCGTCAAAATGCATTTTGAAACTATTTCAGGCATTTTTTCAGGTCAATATTGAGGTCGCCAGAGGTCATCAAGGGTCAAATTTTCTAGTTTTAGGACTTCGCTCCAGAAAATCCCAGATATCACAGGAACTATGATAGATAGGAACAAACGGAACAAAGTAATGGAAAGCTATTGCACAATACAATCGCTAAGGTGTCCTCAGATTTGAGCTAAGGTCAATAATTTAGGCTCCAGAGCTCATCAAATGTAAAAAGGCTATTTTTTAGCAAGATAGTTTTCACAAATATATTTTTATATAATAAAGATACGGCAATAATGGTGACGCCATCGTGTTTGTATTGTCAAGGCGCTTCGAATTATATTTATGATGACCAGGTTAGGTCAACTTAAAAATTTCAGGTCAAGGTCAAGTGGTGACCCAATTAGGTCATGTTGCACATTGGGAGACGTGCCTCGACGAGACAAACACATTGGTGCCAGTTTCACGTCTCTATCTTGATTTTGTCGAGAGTTATTGGCAACAAAGTGTTGGTGACCTCGGATGACCTCAGATGACCCTGTAGGGGTCACAGCCAAAATTGCACCTGGTTCTTCAAGAATGGACTATGATAACATGATCCAGAAGTAATTGGGCTGATAGCATGCATATCCTCAGAATAGGAAACATTTGAATATTTCCCCATTAACTTATAATGCGGAGGTCACGAAATTGACCCGACCTTAGGTCACCGGTATCGAAAATCCTACATATAAGAATTATAGGTTCCATTGCCCTTATGAAATCCTGTAAGTACGAAGTCGATCGGCCAAAACTGTGGCTGTGAGGCGACCGCACACTTTTTGGAGGTGGGGTCACATGACCTGGTCTGGTGACCTGACCTGAGAAGACCCGTGGTCAATTTTTGTTTACAATATGTGGGCAATTGATGCCTCAACAGCTGTGCCAAAGACGGAGGCACTGCGCGCCGCCGTTTTTCGCTATCCTCGAAAAACCTTAGGGGGGGGGGGGGCAGCCTTGGGATTTGGGCCATTTTCTGGACTTTTTAGGTCCAAAGAATTTTGCTCTCTTCATATTTGTTCAGGAAATTTGTTCTCTGTTAGCTTGATCTTACTGGCATTGTAGTTAAAATATAATTAAATTTTCATCAGAAGGATTTAATATCTATTACAAATAAGGATTTTTTACTTTCCAAGTAAAATAATTAAAACAAAAATGAACATCTTAACTTGCCTGACAATACAATTTTACTCTCCACCTATTTATTTTTACTCTTCCGGGACCAGGTCATGAAATGAAAAATCCAACACAGGGGGGGGGGGGTCGGTCGTCTAAACGCCCCCTCACCCCCCCCCCCCCCCCCTCCCTCACCCCCGGCACGGCGCAGGTTAAGTGCAGTTACATTAAATAATGGTCAAGACAATGTAACTGATTATTCTTCCAGGTATCAGGGTGAATCATGCAGGCTCCACTGATAAAGAAAGAGAAGGAAGATGATGATGATGAAGAGGTCGTCTCCGAGGTAAGATAATCCGTTTTGGGCCATCTTTTACGTTGAGCTCAGCCATGTTCGCTTTCTCCCGTGCTAGTGCGCACAAAATTAAAGGGAGTGTGGCTACTCACATCGCTTATTTGGGGTTATTGACGCTGGTTTATAGAACACTATTTTCTGAATCGAACCATGCCTTTTATTTTTCCAGATTCACACTAGTTGCTGAGATATTACAAAGCCCCCAGGAACTGGCTGGTAGCAAAAAGTTATCGGGTAGACCCCAGAGGGCTTCCGCTACTAGAAGTACTGCAACTATCGATTCAACTGCTAGCATATCATTAGCGCCGGCCAATAGCATTTTGACAAAACAGTTTGTTGAGTTTGCCGTTGAGAAAATTGTCATCAGACAAAACATTTGACCCTCGGAGGAGACCGGTCGCCCGCATGTGGTCGACCACCGCTCCTGGGTTTTCTTGGATGGTTGACAGGGGAGGGATCGGGCCAAGGATTTTGTACGTTGGGGTTGGAAGCGTGGACAGCTGAAGAGGAAGTGTTCAGAGTCCTCGGGCTCGAGGCAGATCTCGCAGTTGCCGTCCTCGCCGGCCCTCCTCCACCTCCGGAGTGTGTCCCGTAGGAGTTGGCAGCGATTAACGCGCAACTGCTCCAGTCTCGTTCAGCTGCGGCTGACCTTGATCGGGCGGCCGCCCGTCGCCCTCCGGTAAAAGTGGTCAGGTAGGACCCCTTCGTGGTAGGCCCGGTCCACCGCCTCCTGCATACCTGACGTATGGCAGTGCGGGCCGAGGCCATGTCCACCGGGAGGGGGGCTGGTTAGGTCGGTCGCTCAGGGCTCTCCCCTCGTTCGCCGCAGAGTCCGCCGCCTCGTTCCCCCGGACCCACACCAGTTGGATGTCCCCTCCCCGCCGGCAGATTTCCGCCAACTGGTCTCTGATGTCAGTCATGGTGGCCGGCTGTGGTTTCCACGGCGCGTCCTGCAGCTTCGTAAGCAGCGACAGGGAGTCGGAACAGATGCGGAAGCTCCTGACGTGCGCCGGGGCGTCCGAGATGTCGTCTAGCGCTTCCTTTAGTGCCAGCATCTCGGTACGGTACGAGCTGGTGAGCTGTCCCGCCGGCACCACCCACGCCCGGTCACCTCTGCCCGCATCCTCTGATCGGGTGATGCCGAACCCACCGCTCCAGAATCCGCCGGCCGCAGAACCGTCCGTGTAGTATGTCGACTGAGCAGGAGGCAGGTCGGAGGTGGTGCCCTCGAATGCCTCTCTCCTCGCTTCGGCTCCATCTCTCTTCCTCGTTGGTACCGCCGTTGTGGTGATGATGTGGACGGATCCTTTGTTGTCGCTTTCCCACGGGGGTTGGTGAGCGACCGCCTGGTTCTCCCTGGGCTGTCCCTCCAGGCCAGCCTCCTCGGCGATCGCCGTCGCCCTCTCCCTCCACCAGTGTCCTAGGATGGGGAATTTTGGGTGTAAAGCGACACCCTACAAGGAATAATATTCCACTCCTTTTTTCCAATTTGAAGGGTTATTTTCTACTCTTTTTCACTTTGGTGATTATTTTGCACTCCTTTATTTTAATATGTGAAAAGCCAGGAAATGGATCAAGTTTCGTGTGATGGCTTCAAGACGTGTACATTCTTGAAAAGGACTCCTTTTGAGGTCAAATTTTCCACTCTTTTTGCTGATTTTCAGTCTGAATTTTCCACTCCGCACCCTGGCTCTAAAGCAATCCTAGGACACTGCCCTCCACGTATCTCGATTCTTTAGCCGGCGTCTGGTGACGCGTTTGGCGGTTCCATGGGCCGCGATCCGAGGGTCGAGCCGGAGTTGCTTCTCCCGCTGGATGACTCCTCGTTCCTCGGCCGCCGCCGAAACGTCAGTGATCTGGGCTTTCACCATCAACACTTCCTTTCTGGTGTCGACCGGGCATCCTGCTATCACTCTGGCAGCGGCGCGGGCAGATCTGTCGATGACGTCTCGGTTAGCTGGACGGGCGAACTGCATGTAGGTGCCGCAGCCGTAGAGGGCGACAGGCTCGATGAAGGACTTGTAGAGTTTGCGGAGGGTGTGTTCACTGCAACCCCATCCTGTGCCGACCAGGGCCTGCATGGCTCCAATGCGCTTGTCGACCTTCAGCTTGGTGGCGTCTATGTGGGGTCGGAAGGTGAGCTGTGGGTCGAACTTCACACCCAACATGGTGACTTCTGCGACCTGGTCCAGAACCTTGTTGCCCAGGCAGAGGTTCGGGGCGCGTTTGGCTTTCACTTCGTTCCGGTGCGTGGAGAACAGGATGGTCTTGGTTTTAGTGTCGCTGACTTCTATGTTCCAGGTTGCTGCCCACTCATGGAGCTCATCCAGCGCGGCCTGCACTCTGACGGTTGCGCTGTCCACGTCGTGGTCGCTGGCGAAGATAACGAGGTCATCAGCATACAAGCCGATAGACACTCGGTGTCGACGGAGCATCGGGGCAAGGTCGTTGGCGTAGCAGAGCCACAGCATCGTCGAGCTGGTGGCTCCTTGTGCCAGACCCTCCCTCATGATGACCTCCCCGGACAGCGCATCTCCCCACTTGACCCTCGCCCTTCGGTCGGCCAGGAAGCTGCGGAACCATCTGAGCTGGCATGGTGGGACACCCATGTCTGCCATCTTGATGATGAGGCTGTCCTTGTGGATGCGGTCGTAGGCGGCACTCAGGTCCACCGCGGCGAGGACTGTGCGCTCCACCTTCGGCTGCTCCAGGGCGTCCATTATGTCCTGGCTGAGTCGGGCGACCTGCTCTTCCGTGCTGCGGCCTATGCGGAAGCGCGCCTGCTCCGGCGCGAGCTGGTCGGTCCGCTCCAGTAGGTACTGGGTCCTGCCCTGCAGCATGCGTTCGACCAATTTCCCCATGCAGCTGGTCAAGCTGATTGGTCGGTAAGACGTCGGGTTATCCTGTGGTTTGCCGGGTTTGGGGACTGCCACGATGTGCGCTCTACGCCAGGACGTGGGGACTGACCCTTTCTTGAGGCTCCTGTTGGCAATCTTAAGGAGCTCGTCCTTGCCCCTGGGTCCTAGCTCCTGCAGCATCCGCGTGGTGACACCGTCCGCGCCGGGTGCCTTCCCTCCAGCTTGGTGGAGCGCGGCCGCCAGCTCCGTCTCGGAGAACGCCCTGCACATCCTCCCTCTACAGTTTGGGTGCTGTCGACATGCCGTATCCGCAATGTCAGAGGCTAGGAGTCGCCTAGCTTTCAGGGTCTCGCGTTTCCCCTCTGAACTGGTGTGGAAGGTGTCCTTGCTGACCGAGGCGTAGTGTTTGGCCAGCATGTTAGCCTTTTCCCGATCAGAGGTTGCCGTTTTGACCGAGGCGTAGTGTTTGGCCAGCATGTTAGCCTTTTCCCGATCAGAGGTTGCCGTTTTGACCGAGGCGTAGTGTTTGGCCAGCATGTTAGCCTTTTCCCGATCAGAGGTTGCCGTTTTGACCGAGGCGTAGTGTTTGGCCAGCATGTTAGCCTTTTCCCGATCAGAGGTTGCCGTTTTGACCGAGGCGTAGTGTTTGGCCAGCATTTCAGCCTTTTCCCGATCAGAGGTTGCCGTTTTGACCGAGGCGTAGTGTTTGGCCAGCATGTTAGCCTTTTCCCGATCAGAGGTTGCCGTTTTGACCGAGGCGTAGTGTTTGGCCAGCATGTTAGCCTTTTCCCGATCAGAGGTGGCCGTTTTGACCGAGGCGTAGTGTTTGGCCAGCATGTCAGCCTTTTCCCGATCAGAGATTGCCGTTTTGACCGAAGCGTAGTGTTTGGCCAGCATGTCCTTTTCCCGATCAGAGGTTGCCGTGTTGCCCCGCTGGGCAAGAAGAGCACGGGTGGGTTTCTGGTCAGCCTTTTCCCGATCAGAGGTTGCCGTGTTGCCCCGCTGGGCGAGAGGAGCTCGGGTGGGTTTCTGGTTAGCCTTTTCCCGATCAGAGGTTGCCGTGTTGCCCCGCTGGGCGAGAGGAGCACGGGTGGGTTTCTGGTTAGCCTTTTCCCGATCAGAGGTTGCCGTTTTACCCCGCTGGGCGAGAGGAGCTCGGGTGGGTTTCTGGTCAGCCTTTTCCCGATCAGAGGTTGCCGTTTTGCCCCGCTGGGCGAGAGGAGCTCGGGTGGGTTTCTGGTTAGCCTTTTCCCGATCAGAGGTTGCCGTGTTGCCCCGCTGGGCGAGAGGAGCTCGGGTGGGTTTCTGGTCAGCCTTTTCCCGATCAGAGGTTGCCGTTTTGACCCGCTGGGCGAGAGGAGCTCGGGTGGGTTTCATGTTAGCCTTTTCCCGATCAGAGGTTGCTGTTTTGCCCCGCTGGGCGAGAGGAGCTCGGGTGGGTTTCATGTTAGCCTTTTCCCGATCAGAGGTTGCTGTTTTGACCCGTTGGGCGAGAGGAGCTCGGGTGGGTTTCATGTTAGCCTTTTCCCGATCAGAGGTTGCCGTTTTGCCCCGCTGGGTGAGAGGAGCTGAGGGGTTTCTTCCTGTGTGTGCCGCTGATTTTCCTCATGGTATTGAAGACCAGGGCTGGGTCAGTGTTGGAGTCGATCTTGTCACAAAAGGTTTCCATTGTTGTAGTGTGGTGATGGTGTGGATTGTGTTTGTTGCACCACCCGGGTGCGCCGCCTGGGCGCGCCTCTGCCGGCTCCGGGCCACCGCCGCGGGCGTGCCCTGTCCGGCCGACGGACGGTCGGGGTCAGCGAGCGGCGGAGCGGGAGTCTTCGGGTTACGGTGAGCACGTGCACATCACACTGGTGGCAGCGGTCATTGGCGTGCCCATGGAGCCCAAGGAGAAGTTTTCGTGGGGTGACGGCGAGGAATTGGAAGATTGTCTGCGGCGGTTGGAGGCCTGTCGGCTGGCGGTGGGGGATGAGAAGAAGGCGGTCGGGAAGGCCCTGATGGGTCTGGGTTCGCGGATCGCGGTGATGGACGCGCTATCGGAGGAGGACACGCGGGATGTGCGGAGTCTGAAGGCGGCGCTGCGTCGGGAGTTCGGCCCTTCACAGAGCTGGTACCAGGAGCGGTTCAACCGACGACGTAAACAGGCCTCTGAGACATACGGTATGTTCCTTTCCGATCTTATCTCTCTGTTTCGTGGGGCATTTCCAGGGTCGGAGTCGGACACTTCTGTGGGAGCTGCTCTCCTAAGGAGTCGGTTTTTGGATGGTATACCCTCCGACGTGTCAGCAGAGTTGAAACTGTTGCATCCGAATGTCGACGTCGATAAAATGCCGATACTAGCCAAGCAAATTGAAGAGGCCATTCACCCGTTCCCATCTACGGCTCCTGTTCACCAGATCGTGGACGGGCCCGCAGTGGAAGAGAGTGGAATTGATCAGCTCCGTGACGAGGTTGCCGAGTTGGCCCGCACGGTCTGTGAAATTCGCACCGCGGTGGGGCCTGCCGGCGGGGTAGCCGGGGACTGCGGTGTCGGGGCCCGACACCAGGCGTCACCCGGCGCTGGGCAAGGCGGGCCGCGGGCTCCGCGTGACTCGATCCAGTTCAGCGGGACAGCCGGTCCGCAGCAGCGTGCCCAGGGGGAGGGCCGCGGCGCAGTGGGGCCGGCGCACGCGGGTTTCCGTGACAGACGGATGCGGTGCTGGACGTGTGGTGCTTTCGGCCACCGCCAGGTGAAGTGCTCGCGGGCTCCCGTGGATCGCGGCCGGGGACGGCCGGGGACGGCCGGGGACGGCCGGCCCCGGTGGTCTGCTGGCGCTGCCAGGAGTTTGGCCACACACAATATGATTGCCACGAGGCTTTAAACTCGGGAGGGTTACCGCCACGGGGCCAGCGGTAGCCCGTTCAGTGGGAACGGGTCCCGGAAGCCCTCACGCGTAGAACGTCCGGTCGCTCCATGTACGGGGCCGTATTGCCAAGATCGACTGTACGTGGCTAGTAGACACAGAGGCAATGGTGACGTGTGTGTCGGCATCTCTGCCGGGGGTCAGTTCGCTGCCGCTCAAGCCAGCGTCCGTACAGCCTGTTGCAGCCAATTGCACGTCACTGAAATGTGTTGGGATGGTTTCGGCAACATTTTGATCGGTCCAGCGTCGATGAACGATGTTCAGGTGTTGGTCGTGGAAGATTTGTCTGCTCCGGCGATACTTGGCAACGATGTGCTGTCGTTATTTAAATCCTTCAGAGTCGATTTTGAGGAGAGAGTCCTTTACCTAGGCGGGTTTCGCGTGCCTCTGGAGAAGCGACGCGACGGCACTCCTCTGCAGCCGGTTTCGGTGCGTTTGGTGTCTGATTTGACTATCGCACCGCTCTCAAAACGCATGGTGTAGGCACAGGCGGAAGATTTCGGCTCAGTTTCCAGAGATGTGATGTTTGATCCTGATCCTCAGCAGATGGGGCGGTATGGCATTTCCTTTAGTCCCTGCGTGGCCCGATCCGGTGCCAAATTCAGATCCCGATCCTGGTAGAGAATCAGGGACCGGACTCCGTCCGTCTTTATACCCAATCTGTTTTAGGAAAGATTGAGGACATGAAGCCAGCATCGATCGAGGGCGGCAAGCGTATACAAGCTGAACCGGCGCACATCGATCTCACGGAGGCGGAGATCAGTGATGCCGGCCGTCGCAAACTCAGGAATATGTTTAACGGTTATCGGGATGTGTTCGCAAATTCCGATACGGAACTGGGTCGAACCAATCGTGCGTATTTCAGCATCAACACGGGCGAGTCACCTCCGGTTGCAGTCAGACCGAGAAGGACGCCATACCATTTGAGACCCCAGGCGAGGAGGCAGATCACTGATATGGAGGCCAGAGGGCTAATCCAGCGATCCAACTCCCCATGGTCGTCACCGATATTGATGGTGAAGAAGGCAGACGGCTCATTTCGGTTTGCGGTCGATCTCCGTGAACTTAATAGTCGGACGATGGACGAGGTCTGCTATCTGCCATCCGTCAGGGAGTGTCTTGATAGCTTGTGGGGTTCCACGCTATTTACCACACTGGACCTCAACTCGGCCTATTGGCAGGTACCAGTGGCACCGGAAGACCAAAAGAAGACTGCATTTACGACGGAGGATGGGAAATGGGAGTTCTTGGTGATGCCGTTCGGAGCGAAGGGGGCACCGGGGTGTTTTTCACGCCTGATTGCAGATGTGCTGCATGGTCTGATTGGAAATGGAGTGACCGCGTATCTCGATGATATAATTGTGGGCGGGAAGTCGGAAGAAGAGCATTTGGATCTGCTCCACGCTGTGCTGGACAGACTTAGAAGTGCGGGTCTGACTGTGAAGAGCACAAAGGTGGTGCCATGCAGGCGTCGTATACGGTTTTTGGGACACTTGGTATCGTCAGAGGGGCTCGAGCCGGATGCCGAAAAGGTTGAAGTCATTAAAAATTGGCCTCGGCCTCAGACGACCAAAGAGGTGAGACAATTTCTGGGACTCTGTAACTACTACAATGATTTTGTTCCACATCTACAGCTTCTGGCCGCTCCGCTCCACGGGATATCTGGAAAGGCGAAATTCCATTGGGGCGAGGATAAAGAGGAGGCTTTTCAAACATTGAAACACGCCCTCAGTTCGTTCACACTCTTACATTTGCCAGACATGCAGCCAGAATTCGAAGTTAGCACGGATGCGTCAGATTTTGGATTAGGGTGTGTTTTGTCGCAGAGGGATCATTCCGGAGTTGACAGGCCGGTGAGTTTTGCTTCGAAGGCGTTCTCAGAAAGTGAGAAAAAGTGGGACATCCGAGACAAGGAGGTATATGCTTTCATCTTTGCTCTGAGAAAGTTCCGCTCCTACCTCCTCGGAGGACATTTCAAGTGGTTCACTGATCACTGTGGGCTCCAATGGCTGCGAAACACGAAGGACCCTCGGGGACGATACGCCCGCTGGATAGAAGAGATAGAGGAATTCAGTTGTTCCATACACTTTCGCAGGGCAGAGAAAAATCAGCATGCAGATGCCTTGTCTCGTGTGTTGATTTCGGCGACACAGACGGTGCCGCAGTCCCAGGACTTGGTTCAGTTAGCTGAAGGCGGAATAAAGGTGGCCCAGGAGGAAGATGTGGAGCTCGCGGCACTGCTGGCGGAAGTGCGCTTGGGTCGAGGGCGTGGACCCCACAGCCGACAGTGGCGACGGCTCGGTTTTGAGCCGGTGCTGGACCCGAGCAGTGGTCTGCTGACTGTAAGCAGAGCGGGCGTGAGATGCGCGCTGGTTCTCGAGCGACTCATTTCGCGCGTGTTGGCCCTCAAACATGATCAGTTTGGACATTTCGGGGCAGGAAGGACATGTCAGCTGCTGAAGCAAGCGGGTTATCTTTGGTTAGGAATGGAACAGGATGTGAAGAACTATTGTAGTAGCTGTTTGGTTTGTGCACGCTCGAATAACGCTCCGCGCCGTCATGAAGCGCCATTAGAGCTAACGACACAGCCCACAGCTCCATGGCAGCATCTTGCAGTCGACCTGATGAGACCGTTCGGCCGGCGGGCCTCAGAGCGGGGTAACCGTTATGTTCTTGTCGTATTGGATCTGCTGACAAAGGGCGTGAAATTGGCTGCGATTCCAGACAAATCCGCAGAAACGGTTGCACGCACACTAGTTGACATTGTTGTCTATCGCCACGGTCTCCCGGAGTCTATATTGACGGATCGGGGTCTTGAATTTAATAACAGTCATCTAGTGTTGTTGGCACAATCGATGGGTATCGATAAGAAAAGAGTCAGTGCCTTCCATCCGCAAGCAAATGGGGGCGTGGAGAGGGCAAATCAGACTCTCGGTGCACTAATTCGCCGCAATGTGCAGGAGGCTGGATGCGATTGGGACCAGTGTCTAGGCCTAGTTAGGTTTCAGTATATGTCGGCTCCGCATTCCACCACGGGAAGGTCTCCATTTTTTTCAGTTTGGCCGCGAGCCTCGTACTCCTGAAATGACACGCACGGAAAGTTCTCAAACCACCCGGCCTCGTACTGAACGGGCCTGGGCAAGAGAGCTTGTGAAAAATCTAGAGAAGGCGCATGAACAGACGGTCAAACAGGAGCAGAAGAAAAAGCAGGAACGTGTGGCGGCAAGTCAAAGGAAAACTGACATGGTTCCGTATCAGCTGGGAGATTGTGTGTTTATGAAAATTCCGAGGAAGCCAGGCACACCGGGAAAGGTTCAACCACGCTGGGATGGACCTTTCGTTGTGATCAGCTGCCGCCAAGGGAACGCGTATCGCATCAAACGGGAGGACAACTTCCGACAACGGTTCATACGGCATTTCAACCAGCTCAAACCCGTGGGGCGGCGCTCCCAGCGTCTGACAAGTCAGGCTGAGAAGGAGAGGGAGACTGGTGTGGTGGCAGATGAAGCGAGGAAGACTGAGTTCTGGTGGGAGGATTCAGATACAGACTCTGATGCTGAAGAGGTCGATAATCCTCCAGAAGTTGGAGTTGATGAGTCGAGAGCCGACCAATCCGTGGAGCAGCAAAGCCCCCACCGCCGCCGCAGTGACAGGCGAAGCAAAGGCCGACCCCCGAGCGTTATGGCGAATGGACCGTGTAGATTGGCACGGAAGAGTGTGTGGGGGGGGGGTCGGTTTCAAGACGAGGATAGTGTGGTGATGGTGTGGATTGTGTTCGGTGCACCACCCGGGTGCGCCGCCTGGGCGCGCCTCTGCCGGCTCCGGGCCACCGCCGCGGGCGTGCCCTGTCCGGCCGACGGACGGTCGGGGTCAGCGAGCGGCGGAGCGGGAGTCTTCGGGTTACGGTGAGCACGTGCACATCACAGTAGCCTTGGCTTCGTTAATGGTCTCCTTCGCTTCATTGGACGCCCTGGTGTATGCCTCTCGGAAGGCTTCGCTGGTCGCGGGGTCCTGGTTTTCGTTTCTGACTTTCTGGCACTCGCCGCTCGCGTCTCTTTCGAACTGCGATCTCCACCTCTAGGTTCCATCACGCCTTGGCGTCAGGTCTCGTGGTGACCATCGGGATTGACGCGTCAGCGGCCGCCCTGACGGCCCCACTGAAGCGGGTGACCATGGTGTGGAGATCGGGTTTGACGCGTCAGCGGCCGCCCTGACGGCCCCGCTGAAGCGAGTGACCATGGTGTGGAGAGTTGAAGTCTTGGAGAACTTGTTCTTGGAGAGTTGAGCCTCGGAGAGTTCTCGGAACTTTGTCCAGTCGGTTTTCCTCGGGCAGGGGTGTGGCTTATTCTTTGGCTTCTCAGGGGGCGGTCGTTTCGTGTGGATGGCGATGATGACAGGGCGGTGGTCAGAGGAGATGATGACAGGGCTGTGGTCAGAGGAGATGATGACAGGGCGGTGGTCAGAGGAGATGATGACAGGGCGGTGGTCAGAGGAGATGATGACAGGGCGGTGGTCAGAGGAGATGATGACAGGGCGGTGGTCAGAGGGGATGATGACAGGGCGGTGGTCAGAGGAGATGATGACAGGGCGGTGGTCAGAGGAGATGATGACAGGGCGGTGGTCAGAGGAGATGATGACAGGGCGGTGGTCAGAGGAGATGATGACAGGGCGGTGGTTAGAGGAGATGATGACAGGGCGGTGGTCAGAGGGGATGATGACAGGGCGGTGGTCAGAGGGGATGATGACAGGGCGGTGGTCAGAGGGGATGATGACAGGCCGGTGGTCAGAGGAGATGATGACAGGGCGGTGGTCAGAGGAGATGATGACAGGGCGGTGGTCAGAGGAGATGATGACAGGACGGTGGTCAGAAGAGATGATGACAGGGCGGTGGTCAGAGGGGATGATGACAGGGCGGTGGTCAGAGGAGATGATGACAGGGCGGTGGTCAAAGGGGATGATGACAGGGCGGTGGTCAGAGGGGATGATGACAGGGCTGTGGTCAGAGGAGATGATGACAGGGCGGTGGTCAGAGGGGATGGCCTCGCCCTCTTTCCAGTCGGCGGCTTGGGCAAGGGAGGAGTGGGTGACCAGGGTGATGTCCGGGCCGTCCCCCTACCGTTGCAGTACCGTTGTAGTTGTAGTGTCCCCCTACTCCCCCTACTCGCAATGCTTGATGACCATTTTCGACGAAAATATCAGTTTAGAGCTACGAAACTTGCACATAATAAAGTTCACAGTTGCAGAAAATGATGTGCAAAACTTGTCTCTATGATGTGACCATAAATGTATTGTCTTAGGTGCGCTGTTTTACATAATATTACCTCTGATTATAGTGGCGATCGTTTTATCGATATCGAAGAGAGAAAAAAAAAATATAAGTGGGAATTCAACTAAAGGGTAATCGTATTCATATTTGAATTTAATCGTATTCAACAATCAAACTACTATTGGTTTGATTGTTGAATACGATTAAATTCACACCGTATGCAAAAATATTTTTTGACATTCCAAAACGGTAGGCACTCTCCCTTCAAGTTATTCTCATAGCTGTGTTAACCTGAACTTTAATAAGACTGAATGTGTGTTAGCAGTTTGCACGTTTCTTCAAAACATGTTGAATGTTGGCTAAAAGGAATACCGTCGTACCATTGAGAACTTACATGAAATGGCAAGTTGTTGTTTTGTTTTCGCAAGGGTAGTGGTTGGTCCATCCTGTTCCCCTGACCTGACCTGGCCATGATCGTGCCTCGCTCTGTTTCAGATGCCTGTGTACCTGTCGAAGGGCCTGCAGGATAAGCTGTGGGTCCTGCAGTATCCCGTACGGCCGGCACATATGACCTATGAGCACGCCCACTTCCTGGAGGTAAGATCAGCACACGTGACCTACGACCACGCCCACTTCCTGGGGTAAGATCAGTACGTGATCTACGATCACGCCCACTTTTTGGAGGTCAGGCCAGCGGACAGCATCGGGCTTCCATTTCAGAATAGCCACAATTTAAAAACTCAGCTCTCATCCGCTGTCCCCTGACCCCTGACTTCTGACTTCTGACCCCTGACTTCTGACCCCTGACTTCTGACCCCTGACTTCTGACCCCTGACTTCTGACCCCGGACTTCTGACCCCGGACTTCTGACCCCGGACTTCTGACCCTGGACTTCTGACCCCGGACTTCTGACCCCGGACTTCTGACCCCGGACTTCTGACCCCGGACTTCTGACCCCGGACTTCTGACCCCGGACTTCTGACCCCTGACTTCTGACCCCTGACTTCTGACCCCTGACTTCTGACCCCTGACTTCTGACCCCTGACTTCTGACCCCTGACTTCTGACCCCTGACTTCTGACCCCTGACTTCTGACCCCTGACTTCTGACCCCTGACTTCTGACCCCTGACTTCTGACCCCTGACTTCTGACCCCTGACTTCTGACCCCTGACTTCTGACCCCTGACTTCTGACCCCCTGACTTCTGACCCCTGACTTCTGACCCCCTGACTTCTGACTCCCTGACTTCTGACCCCTGACTTCTGACCCCTGACTTCTGACCCCTGACTTCTGACCCCTGACTTCTCACCCCTGACTTCTGACCCCTGACTTCTCACCCCTGACTTCTGATCCCTGACTTCTGATCCCTGACTTCTGACCCCTGACTTCTGACCCCTGACTTCTGACCCCTGACTTCAGACCCCTGACTTCTGACCCCTGACTTCTGACCCCTGACTTCTGACCCCTGACTTCTGACCCCTGACTTCTGACCCCTGACTTCTGACCCCTGACTTCTGACTTCTGACCCCTGACTTCTGACCCCTGACTTCTGACCCCTGACTTCTGACCCCTGACTTCTGACCCCTGACTTCTGACCCCTGACCTCTGACTCTACCCTTAGAGCTCTGACCTCTGACTACCCTCAGAGCTTTGACTCCTGACTCTACCATCAGAGCTCTGACTCCTGACTTCTGTCTTCTGACCTCTGACCTCTGACTTCTGACTTCTGACTTCTGACCCCTGACTCTACCATCAGAGCTCTGACCCCTGACTCTACCCTCAGAGCTTTGACTTCTGACTTCTGACCCCCTGACTCTACCCTCAGAGCTCTGACCCCTGACTTCTGACCTCTGACTCTACCCTCAGAGCTCTGACCTCTGACTCTACCCTCAGCGCTCTGACCCCTGACTCTACCATCAGAGCTCTGACTCCTGCCTCTACCCTCAGAGCTCTGACCCCTGACCTCTGACTTCTGACCTGACCTCTGACTTCTGACTTCCAACTTCTGACTGCTGACCCCTAACTCTGCCCTCTTACATCTGACCTTAAACACCCGTTCTCTGACTTTGATCTCGGCCCTGTCTGACTTCAGGCACAGATGAAGCCGTCCCAACACCAGCTGCAGCTCTCTGTGGAGGTGGACACTAACAGCAACAACTACGACGTCAGCAAGGGCGAGCAAATCGCCCTCAACGTCGATGGCAGCCGACTCACCCGCGATCAGAACGATCTCTACTACGGCAGGTGGGCATCTACTGTATCTGCTCGATCTCCTAGATGAGATCGAGTTACTACAGTGTTTGGTATGATCACTGTGACTGGTGCCGCTCCAATATGTCCAATCCAATCTGCCCATTGGTGAGGTCATGCCCATTGGTGAGGCACTCCAATCTGCCCATTGGTGAGGTCATGAGACGTGCTTTTTAAATAAATTGCTATTTGTATATACATTTGGATAAAATCAGTGTGGCAGTGAAACGGACCTCACCTGCCGTATGGCCGACCTCACCTGCCTTATGGCCGACCTCACCTGCCTTATGGCCGACCTCACCTGCCTTATGGCCGACCTCACCTGCCTTATGGGTTGCTATGTTGGTAAATTGTGTGCCAATATCTAATGAGCTTTGCTAGGAAAGGTAATAGTGCTAGGCAAGGTAATAGTAGGTATGTCTCGTTATTATGTATCGTTTTTAGCTCCAGCGACTCTCCATATTGACGGTAAAATCACGCTCCATATTAACGGTAAAATCACGCTCCATATTGACGGTGAAGTCACGCTCCATATTGACGGTAAAATCACGCTCCATATTGACGGTGAAATCACGCTCCATATTAACGGTGAAGCGACTCTCCATATTGACGGTAAAATCACGCTCCATATTAACGGTAAAATCACGCTCCATATTGACGGTGAAGTCACGCTCCATATTGACGGTGAAGCGACGCTCCATATTGACGGTAAAATCACGCTCCATATTAACGGTAAAATCACGCTCCATATTAACGGTGAAGTCACGCTCCATATTAACGGTGAAGTCACGCTCCATATTAACGGTGAAATCACGCTCCATATTAACGGTGAAATCACGCTCCATATTAACGGTGAAGTCACGCTCCATATTAACGGTGAAGTCACGCTCCATATTGACGGTGAAGTCACGCTCCATATTGACGGTAAAATCACGCTCCATATTGACGGTAAAATCACGCTCCATATTGACGGTAAAATCACGCTCCATATTAACGGTAAAATCACGCTCCATATTGACGGTGAAGTCACGCTCCATATTGACGGTAAAATCACGCTCCATATTGACGGTGAAATCACGCTCCATATTAACGGTGAAGCGACTCTCCATATTGACGGTAAAATCACGTTCCATATTAACGGTAAAATCACGCTCCATATTGACGGTGAAGTCACGCTCCATATTGACGGTGAAGCGACGCTCCATATTGACGGTAAAATCACGCTCCATATTAACGGTAAAATCACGCTCCATATTAACGGTGAAGTCACGCTCCATATTAACGGTGAAGTCACGCTCCATATTAACGGTGAAATCACGCTCCATATTAACGGTGAAATCACGCTCCATATTAACGGTGAAGTCACGCTCCATATTAACGGTGAAATCACGCTCCATATTAACGGTGAAGTCACGCTCCATATTAACGGTGAAGTCACGCTCCATATTGACGGTGAAGTCACGCTCCATATTGACGGTAAAATCACGCTCCATATTGACGGTAAAATCACTCTCCATATTGACGGTGAAATCACGCTCCATATTGACGGTAAAATCACGCTCCATATTAACGGTGAAGTCACGCTCCATATTAACGGTAAAATCACGCTCCATATTGACGGTGAAGTCACGCTCCATATTGACGGTAAAATCACGCTCCATATTGACGGTGAAGCGACTCTCCATATTGACGGTAAAATCACGCTCCATATTGACTGTGAAATCACGCTCCATATTGACGGTGAAGCGACTCTCCATATTGACGGTAAAATCACTCCATATTAACGGTGAAGTCACGCTCCATATTAACGGTAAAATCACGCTCCATATTAACGGTAAAATCACGCTCCATATTAACGGTGAAGTCACGCTCCATATTGACGGTGAATTCACACTCCATATTGACGGTGAAGTCACGCTCCATATTGACGGTGAAGTCACGCTCCATATTAACGGTAAAATCACGCTCCATATTGACGGTAAAATCACGCTCCATATTGACGGTAAAATCACGCTCCATATTAACGGTAAAATCACGCTCCATATTGACGGTAAAATCACGCTCCATATTAACGGTAAAATCACGCTCCATATTAACGGTGAAGTCACGCTCCATATTGACGGTGAAGTCACACTCCATATTGACGGTGAAGTCACGCTCCATATTGACGGTAAAATCACGCTCCATATTGACTGTGAAGTCACGCTCCATACTGACGGTGAAGTCACGCTCCATATTGACGGTGAAGTCACGCTCCATATTGACGGTGAAGTCACGCTCCATATTGACGGTGAAGCGACTCTCCATATTGACGGTAAAATCACGCTCCATATTGACGGTGAAGTCACGCTCCATATTGACGGTGAAGCGACTCTCCATATTGACGGTAAAATCACGCTCCATATTAACGGTAAAATCACGCTCCATATTGACGGTGAAGTCACGCTCCATATTAACGGTAAAATCACGCTCCATATTGACGGTGAAGTCACGCTCCATATTGACGGTAA
Source organism: Chirona hameri (assembly GCA_036785665.1). Lineage (NCBI taxonomy): Eukaryota > Metazoa > Arthropoda > Thecostraca > Balanomorpha > Balanidae > Chirona > Chirona hameri. Next base: position 40,737 of record JAXIVJ010007740.1, read on the forward strand.
AATCACGCTCCATATTGACGGTGAAGTCACGCTCCATATTGACGGTGAAGTCACGCTCCATGTTAACGGTGAAATCACGCTCCATATTAACGGTGAAATCACGCTCCATATTAACGGTGAAGTCACGCTCCATATTAACGGTGAAATCACGCTCCATATTAACGGTGAAGTCACGCTCCATATTAACGGTGAAGTCACGCTCCATATTGACGGTGAAGTCACGCTCCATATTGACGGTGAAGTCACGCTCCATATTGACGGTAAAATCACGCTCCATATTGACGGTAAAATCACGCTCCATATTGACGGTGAAATCACGCTCCATATTGACGGTAAAATCACGCTCCATATTAACGGTGAAGTCACGCTCCATATTAACGGTAAAATCACGCCCCATATTGACGGTGAAGTCACGCTCCATATTGACGGTAAAATCACGCTCCATATTGACGGTGAAGCGACTCTCCATATTGACGGTAAAATCACGCTCCATATTGACTGTGAAATCACGCTCCATATTGACGGTGAAGCGACTCTCCATATTGACGGTAAAATCACGCTCCATATTGACGGTGAAGTCACGCTCCATATTAACGGTAAAATCACGCTCCATATTAACGGTAAAATCACGCTCCATATTAACGGTGAAGTCACGCTCCATATTGACGGTGAAGTCACACTCCATATTGACGGTGAAGTCACGCTCCATATTGACGGTGAAGTCACGCTCCATATTAACGGTAAAATCACGCTCCATATTAACGGTGAAATCACGCTCCATATTAACGTTGAAGTCACGCTCCGTATTAACGGTGAAATCACGCTCCATATTAACGGTGAAGTCACGCTCCATATTAACGGTGAAGTCACGCTCCATATTGACGGTAAAATCACGCTCCATATTGACGGTAAAATCACGCTCCATATTGACGGTAAAATCACGCTCCATATTAACGGTAAAATCACGCTCCATATTGACGGTGAAGTCACGCTCCATATTGACGGTAAAATCACGCTCCACATTGACGGTGAAATCACGCTCCATATTAACGGTGAAGCGACTCTCCATATTGACGGTAAAATCACGCTCCATATTAACGGTAAAATCACGCTCCATATTGACGGTGAAGTCACGCTCCATATTGACGATGAAGCGACGCTCCATATTGACGGTTAAATCACGCTCCATATTAACGGTAAAATCACGCTCCATATTAACGGTGAAGTCACGCTCCATATTAACGGTGAAGTCACGCTCCATATTAACGGTGAAATCACGCTCCATATTAACGGTGAAATCACGCTCCATATTAACGGTGAAGTCACGCTCCATATTAACGGTGAAATCACGCTCCATATTAACGGTGAAGTCACGCTCCATATTAACGGTGAAGTCACGCTCCATATTGACGGTGAAGTCACGCTCCATATTGACGGTAAAATCACGCTCCATATTGACGGTAAAATCACGCTCCATATTGACGGTGAAATCACGCTCCATATTGACGGTAAAATCACGCTCCATATTAACGGTGAAGTCACGCTCCATATTGACGGTTAAGTCACGCTCCATATTGACGGTAAAATCACGCTCCATATTGACGGTGAAGCGACTCTCCATATTGACGGTAAAATCACGCTCCATATTGACTGTGAAATCACGCTCCATATTGACGGTGAAGCGACTCTCCATATTGACGGTAAAATCACGCTCCATATTAACGGTGAAGTCACGCTCCATATTAACGGTAAAATCACGCTCCATATTAACGGTAAAATCACGCTCCATATTAACGGTGAAGTCACGCTCCATATTGACGGTGAAGTCACACTCCATATTGACGGTGAAGTCACGCTCCATATTGACGGTGAAGTCACGCTCCATATTAACGGTAAAATCACGCTCCATATTGACGGTAAAATCACGCTCCATATTAACGGTAAAATCACGCTCCATATTGACGGTAAAATCACGCTCCATATTAACGGTAAAATCACGCTCCATATTAACGGTGAAGTCACGCTCCATATTGACGGTGAAGTCACACTCCATATTGACGGTGAAGTCACGCTCCATATTGACGGTAAAATCACGCTCCATATTGACTGTGAAGTCACGCTCCATACTGACGGTGAAGTCACGCTCCATATTGACGGTGAAGTCACGCTCCATATTGACGGTGAAGTCACGCTCCATATTGACGGTGAAGCGACTCTCCATATTGACGGTAAAATCACGCTCCATATTGACGGTGAAGTCACGCTCCATATTGACGGTGAAGCGACTCTCCATATTGACGGTAAAATAACGCTCCATATTAACGGTAAAATCACGCTCCATATTGACGGTGAAGTCACGCTCCATATTAACGGTAAAATCACGCTCCATATTGACGGTGAAGTCACGCTCCATATTGACGGTAAAATCACGCTCCATATTGACGGTGAAGTCACGCTCCATATTGACGGTGAAGTCACGCTCCATATTAACGGTGAAATCACGCTCCATATTAACGGTGAAATCACGCTCTATATTAACGGTGAAGTCACGCTACATATTAACGGTGAAATCACGCTCCATATTAACGGTGAAGTCACGCTCCATATTAACGGTGAAGTCACGCTCCATATTTACGGTGAAGTCACGCTCCATATTGACGGTAAAATCACGCTCCATATTGACGGTAAAATAACGCTCCATATTGACGGTGAAATCACGCTCCATATTGACGGTAAAATCACGCTCCATATTAACGGTGAAGGCACGCTCCATATTAACGGTAAAATCACGCTCCATATTGACGGTGAAGTCACGCTCCATATTGACGGTAAAATCACGCTCCATATTGACGGTGAAGCGACTCTCCATATTGACGGTAAAATCACGCTCCATATTGACTGTGAAATCACGCTCCATATTGACGGTGAAGCGACTCTCCATATTGACGGTAAAATCACGCTCCATATTAACGGTGAAGTCACGCTCCATATTAACGGTAAAATCACGCTCCATATTAACGGTAAAATCACGCTCCATATTAACGGTGAAGTCACGCTCCATATTGACGGTGAAGTCACACTCCATATTGACGGTGAAGTCACGCTCCATATTGACGGTGAAGTCACGCTCCATATTAACGGTAAAATCACGCTCCATATTGACGGTAAAATCATGCTCCATATTAACGGTAAAATCACGCTCCATATTGACGGTAAAATCACGCTCCATATTAACGGTAAAATCACGCTTCATATTAACGGTGAAGTCACGCTCCATATTGACGGTGAAGTCACACTCCATATTGACGGTGAAGTCACGCTCCATATTGACGGTAAAATCACGCTCCATATTGACTGTGAAGTCACGCTCCATACTGACGGTGAAGTCACGCTCTATATTGACGTTGAAGTCACGCTCCATATTGACGGTGAAGTCACGCTCCATATTGACGGTGAAGCGACTCTCCATATTGACGGTAAAATCACGCTCCATATTGACGGTGAAGTCACGCTCCATATTGACGGTGAAGCGACTCTCCATATTGACGGTAAAATCACGCTCCATATTAACGGTAAAATCACGCTCCATATTGACGGTGAAGTCACGCTCCATATTAACGGTAAAATCACGCTCCATATTGACGGTAAAATCACGCTCCATATTGACGGTAAAATCACGCTCCATATTGACGGTAAAATCACGCTCCATATTGACTGTAAAATCACGCTCCATATTAACGGTAAAATCACGCTCCATATTAACGGTAAAATCACGCTCCATATTGACGGTGAAGTCACGCTCCATATTAACGGTAAAATCACGCTCCATATTGACGGTAAAATCACGCTCCATATTGACGGTAAAATCACGCTCCATATTAACGGTAAAATCACGCTCCATATTGACGGTAAAATCACGCTCCATATTAACGGTAAAATCACGCTCCATATTAACGGTAAAATCACGCTCCATATTGACGGTAAAATCACGCTCCATATTGACGGTGAAGTCACGCTCCATATTGACGGTGAAGTCAAGCTCCATATTGACGGTGAAGTCACGCTCCATATTGACGGTGAAGCGACGCTCCATATTGACGGTGAAGTCACGCTCCATATTGACGGTGAAGTCACGCTCCATATTGACGGTAAAATCACGCTCCATATTGACGGTGAAGTCACGCTCCATATTGACGGTGAAGCGACTCTCCATATTGACGGTAAAATCACGCTCCATATTAACGGTAAAATCACGCTCCATATTGACGGTGAAGTCACGCTCCATATTAACGGTAAAATCACGCTCCATATTGACGGTAAAATCACGCTCCATATTGACGGTAAAATCACGCTCCATATTGACGGTAAAATCACGCTCCATATTGACGGTAAAATCACGCTCCATATAACGGTAAAATCACGCTCCATATTGACGGTGAAGTCACGCTCCATATTGACGGTAAAATCACGCTCCATATTAACGGTAAAATCACGCTCCATATTGACGGTGAAGTCACGCTCCATATTGACGGTGAAGTCACACTCCATATTGACGATAAAATCACGCTCCATATTGACGGTGAAGTCACGCTCCATATTGACGGTAAAATCACGCTCCATATTAACGGTAAAATCACGCTCCATATTGACGGTGAAGTCACGCTCCATATTGACGGTGAAGTCACACTCCATATTGACGGTAAAATCACGCTCCATATTGACTGTGAAGTCACGCTCCATATTGACGGTGAAGTCACGCTCCATATTGACGGTGAAGTCACGCTCCATATTGACGGTGAAGCGACTCTCCATATTGACGGTAAAATCACGCTCCATATTGACTGTGAAGTCACGCTCCATACTGACGGTGAAGTCACGCTCCATATTGACGGTGAAGTCACACTCCATATTGACGGTGAAATCACGCTCCATATTGACGGTGAAGTCACGCTCCATATTGACGGTAAAATCACGCTCCATATTGACGGTAAAATCACGCTCCAATATTAACGGTGAAGTCACGCTCCATATTGACGGTGAAGTCACGCTCCATATTGACGGTGAAGTCACGCTCCATATTGACGGTAAAATCACGCTCCATATTGACGGTAAAATCACGCTCCATATTGACGGTGAAATCACGCTCCATATTGACGGTAAAATCACGCTCCATATTAACGGTGAAGTCACGCTCCATATTAACGGTAAAATCACGCCCCATATTGACGGTGAAGTCACGCTCCATATTGACGGTAAAATCACGCTCCATATTGACGGTGAAGCGACTCTCCATATTGACGGTAAAATCACGCTCCATATTGACTGTGAAATCACGCTCCATATTGACGGTGAAGCGACTCTCCATATTGACGGTAAAATCACGCTCCATATTGACGGTGAAGTCACGCTCCATATTAACGGTAAAATCACGCTCCATATTAACGGTAAAATCACGCTCCATATTAACGGTGAAGTCACGCTCCATATTGACGGTGAAGTCACACTCCATATTGACGGTGAAGTCACGCTCCATATTGACGGTGAAGTCACGCTCCATATTAACGGTAAAATCACGCTCCATATTAACGGTGAAATCACGCTCCATATTAACGTTGAAGTCACGCTCCGTATTAACGGTGAAATCACGCTCCATATTAACGGTGAAGTCACGCTCCATATTAACGGTGAAGTCACGCTCCATATTGACGGTAAAATCACGCTCCATATTGACGGTAAAATCACGCTCCATATTGACGGTAAAATCACGCTCCATATTAACGGTAAAATCACGCTCCATATTGACGGTGAAGTCACGCTCCATATTGACGGTAAAATCACGCTCCACATTGACGGTGAAATCACGCTCCATATTAACGTGAAGCGACTCTCCATATTGACGGTAAAATCACGCTCCATATTAACGGTAAAATCACGCTCCATATTGACGGTGAAGTCACGCTCCATATTGACGATGAAGCGACGCTCCATATTGACGGTTAAATCACGCTCCATATTAACGGTAAAATCACGCTCCATATTAACGGTGAAGTCACGCTCCATATTAACGGTGAAGTCACGCTCCATATTAACGGTGAAATCACGCTCCATATTAACGGTGAAATCACGCTCCATATTAACGGTGAAGTCACGCTCCATATTAACGGTGAAATCACGCTCCATATTAACGGTGAAGTCACGCTCCATATTAACGGTGAAGTCACGCTCCATATTGACGGTGAAGTCACGCTCCATATTGACGGTAAAATCACGCTCCATATTGACGGTAAAATCACGCTCCATATTGACGGTGAAATCACGCTCCATATTGACGGTAAAATCACGCTCCATATTAACGGTGAAGTCACGCTCCATATTGACGGTTAAGTCACGCTCCATATTGACGGTAAAATCACGCTCCATATTGACGGTGAAGCGACTCTCCATATTGACGGTAAAATCACGCTCCATATTGACTGTGAAATCACGCTCCATATTGACGGTGAAGCGACTCTCCATATTGACGGTAAAATCACGCTCCATATTAACGGTGAAGTCACGCTCCATATTAACGGTAAAATCACGCTCCATATTAACGGTAAAATCACGCTCCATATTAACGGTGAAGTCACGCTCCATATTGACGGTGAAGTCACACTCCATATTGACGGTGAAGTCACGCTCCATATTGACGGTGAAGTCACGCTCCATATTAACGGTAAAATCACGCTCCATATTGACGGTAAAATCACGCTCCATATTAACGGTAAAATCACGCTCCATATTGACGGTAAAATCACGCTCCATATTAACGGTAAAATCACGCTCCATATTAACGGTGAAGTCACGCTCCATATTGACGGTGAAGTCACACTCCATATTGACGGTGAAGTCACGCTCCATATTGACGGTAAAATCACGCTCCATATTGACTGTGAAGTCACGCTCCATACTGACGGTGAAGTCACGCTCCATATTGACGGTGAAGTCACGCTCCATATTGACGGTGAAGTCACGCTCCATATTGACGGTGAAGCGACTCTCCATATTGACGGTAAAATCACGCTCCATATTGACGGTGAAGTCACGCTCCATATTGACGGTGAAGCGACTCTCCATATTGACGGTAAAATAACGCTCCATATTAACGGTAAAATCACGCTCCATATTGACGGTGAAGTCACGCTCCATATTAACGGTAAAATCACGCTCCATATTGACGGTGAAGTCACGCTCCATATTGACGGTAAAATCACGCTCCATATTGACGGTGAAGTCACGCTCCATATTGACGGTGAAGTCACGCTCCATATTAACGGTGAAATCACGCTCCATATTAACGGTGAAATCACGCTCTATATTAACGGTGAAGTCACGCTACATATTAACGGTGAAATCACGCTCCATATTAACGGTGAAGTCACGCTCCATATTAACGGTGAAGTCACGCTCCATATTTACGGTGAAGTCACGCTCCATATTGACGGTAAAATCACGCTCCATATTGACGGTAAAATAACGCTCCATATTGACGGTGAAATCACGCTCCATATTGACGGTAAAATCACGCTCCATATTAACGGTGAAGGCACGCTCCATATTAACGGTAAAATCACGCTCCATATTGACGGTGAAGTCACGCTCCATATTGACGGTAAAATCACGCTCCATATTGACGGTGAAGCGACTCTCCATATTGACGGTAAAATCACGCTCCATATTGACTGTGAAATCACGCTCCATATTGACGGTGAAGCGACTCTCCATATTGACGGTAAAATCACGCTCCATATTAACGGTGAAGTCACGCTCCATATTAACGGTAAAATCACGCTCCATATTAACGGTAAAATCACGCTCCATATTAACGGTGAAGTCACGCTCCATATTGACGGTGAAGTCACACTCCATATTGACGGTGAAGTCACGCTCCATATTGACGGTGAAGTCACGCTCCATATTAACGGTAAAATCACGCTCCATATTGACGGTAAAATCATGCTCCATATTAACGGTAAAATCACGCTCCATATTGACGGTAAAATCACGCTCCATATTAACGGTAAAATCACGCTTCATATTAACGGTGAAGTCACGCTCCATATTGACGGTGAAGTCACACTCCATATTGACGGTGAAGTCACGCTCCATATTGACGGTAAAATCACGCTCCATATTGACTGTGAAGTCACGCTCCATACTGACGGTGAAGTCACGCTCTATATTGACGGTGAAGTCACGCTCCATATTGACGGTGAAGTCACGCTCCATATTGACGGTGAAGCGACTCTCCATATTGACGGTAAAATCACGCTCCATATTGACGGTGAAGTCACGCTCCATATTGACGGTGAAGCGACTCTCCATATTGACGGTAAAATCACGCTCCATATTAACGGTAAAATCACGCTCCATATTGACGGTGAAGTCACGCTCCATATTAACGGTAAAATCACGCTCCATATTGACGGTAAAATCACGCTCCATATTGACGGTAAAATCACGCTCCATATTGACGGTAAAATCACGCTCCATATTGACTGTAAAATCACGCTCCATATTAACGGTAAAATCACGCTCCATATTAACGGTAAAATCACGCTCCATATTGACGGTGAAGTCACGCTCCATATTAACGGTAAAATCACGCTCCATATTGACGGTAAAATCACGCTCCATATTGACGGTAAAATCACGCTCCATATTAACGGTAAAATCACGCTCCATATTGACGGTAAAATCACGCTCCATATTAACGGTAAAATCACGCTCCATATTAACGGTAAAATCACGCTCCATATTGACGGTAAAATCACGCTCCATATTGACGGTGAAGTCACGCTCCATATTGACGGTGAAGTCAAGCTCCATATTGACGGTGAAGTCACGCTCCATATTGACGGTGAAGCGACGCTCCATATTGACGGTGAAGTCACGCTCCATATTGACGGTGAAGTCACGCTCCATATTGACGGTAAAATCACGCTCCATATTGACGGTGAAGTCACGCTCCATATGACGGTGAAGCGACTCTCCATATTGACGGTAAAATCACGCTCCATATTAACGGTAAAATCACGCTCCATATTGACGGTGAAGTCACGCTCCATATTAACGGTAAAATCACGCTCCATATTGACGGTAAAATCACGCTCCATATTGACGGTAAAATCACGCTCCATATTGACGGTAAAATCACGCTCCATATTGACGGTAAAATCACGCTCCATATAACGGTAAAATCACGCTCCATATTAACGGTAAAATCACGCTCCATATTGACGGTGAAGTCACGCTCCATATTAACGGTAAAATCACGCTCCATATTGACGGTAAAATCACGCTCCATATTGACGGTAAAATCACGCTCCATATTAACGGTAAAATCACGCTCCATATTGACGGTAAAATCACGCTCCATATTAACGTAAAATCACGCTCCATGTTAACGGTAAAATCACGCTCCATATTGACGGTAAAATCACGCTCCATATTGACTGTGAAGTCACGCTCCATATTGACGGTGAAGTCACGCTTCATATTGACGGTAAAATCACGCTCCATATTAACGGTAAAATCACGCTCCATATTGACGGTGAAGTCACGCTCCATATTGACGGTGAAGTCACGCTCCATATTGACGGTAAAATCACGCTCCATATTAACGGTAAAATCACGCTCCATATTGACGGTGAAGTCACGCTCCATATTGACGGTGAAGTCACACTCCATATTGACGATAAAATCACGCTCCATATTGACGGTGAAGTCACGCTCCATATTGACGGTAAAATCACGCTCCATATTAACGGTAAAATCACGCTCCATATTGACGGTGAAGTCACGCTCCATATTGACGGTGAAGTCACACTCCATATTGACGGTAAAATCACGCTCCATATTGACTGTGAAGTCACGCTCCATATTGACGGTGAAGTCACGCTCCATATTGACGGTGAAGTCACGCTCCATATTGACGGTGAAGCGACTCTCCATATTGACGGTAAAATCACGCTCCATATTGACTGTGAAGTCACGCTCCATACTGACGGTGAAGTCACGCTCCATATTGACGGTGAAGTCACACTCCATATTGACGGTAAAATCACGCTCCATATTGACGGTGAAGTCACGCTCCATATTGACGGTAAAATCACGCTCCATATTGACGGTAAAATCACGCTCCATATTAACGGTAAAATCACGCTCCATATTGACGGTAAAATCACGCTCCATATTGACGGTGAAGTCACGCTCCATATTGACGGTGAAGTCACACTCCATATTGACGGTAAAATCACGCTCCATATTAACGGTAAAATCACGCTCCATATTAACGGTAAAATCACGCTCCATATTGACGGTGAAGTCACGCTCCATATTGACGGTGAAGTCACGCTCCATATTGACGGTAAAATCACGCTCCATATTAACGGTAAAATCACGCTCCATATTGACGGTGAAGTCACGCTCCATATTGACGGTGAAGTCACACTCCATATTGACGGTAAAATCACGCTCCATATTGACGGTGAAGTCACGCTCCATATTGACGGTAAAATCACGCTCCATATTAACGGTAAAATCACGCTCCATATTGACGGTGAAGTCACGCTCCATATTGACGGTGAAGTCACATTCCATATTGACGGTAAAATCACGCTCCATATTGACTGTGAAGTCACGCTCCATATTGACGGTGAAGTCACGCTCCATATTGACGGTGAAGTCACGCCCCATATTGACGGTGAAGCGACTCCATATTGACGGTAAAATCACGCTCCATATTGACTGTGAAGTCACGCTCCATACTGACGGTGAAGTCACGCTCCATATTGACGGTGAAGTCACACTCCATATTGACGGTAAAATCACGCTCCATATTGACGGTGAAGTCACGCTCCATATTGACGGTAAAATCACGCTCCATATTAACGGTAAAATCACGCTCCATATTGACGGTGAAGTCACGCTCCATATTGACGGTGAAGTCACACTCCATATTGACGGTAAAATCACGCTCCATATGGACGGTGAAGTCACGCTCCATATTGACGGTAAAATCACGCTCCATATTAACGGTAAAATCACGCTCCATATTGACGGTGAAGTCACGCTCCATATTGACTGTGAAGTCACGCTCCATATTAACGGTAAAATCACGCTCCATATTGACGGTGAAGTCACGCTCCATATTGACGGTGAAGTCACGCTCCATATTGACGGTGAAGTCACACTCCATATTGACGGTGAAGTCACACTCCATATTGACGGTGAAGTCACGCTCCATATTGACGGTGAAGCGACTCTCCATATTGACGGTAAAATCACGCTCCATATTGACGGTGAAGTCACGCTCTATATTGACGGTGAAGTCACACTTCATATTGACGGTGAAGTCACGCTCCATATTGACGGTAAAATCACGCTCCATATTGACGGTGAAGTCACACTCCATATTGACGGTGAAGTCACGCTCCATATTGACGGTGAAGTCACACTCCATATTGACGGTAAGTCACGCTCCATATTGACGGTGAAGTCACGCTCCATATTGACGGTGAAGCGACGCTCCATATTGACGGTGAAGTCACGCTCCATATTGACGGTGAAGTCACGCTCCATATTAACGGTAAAATCACGCTCCATATTGACGGTGAAGTCACGCTCCATATTGACGGTGAAGTCACGCTCCATATTGACTGTAAAATCACGCTCCATATTGACGGTGAAGTCACGCTCCATATTGACGGTGAAGTCACGCTCCATATTGACGGTGAAGTCATGCTCCATATTGACGGTGAAGTCATGCTCCATATTGACGGTGAAGTCACGCTCCATATTGACGGTGAAGTCACGCTTCATATTGACTGTGAAGTCACGCTCCATATTGACGGTGAAGTCACGCTCCATATTGACGGTGAAGTCACGCTCCATATTGACGGTGAAGTCACGCTCCATATTGACGGTGAAGTCACGCTCCATATTGACGGTAAAATCACGCTCTATATTGACGGTGAAGTCACGCTCCATATTGACGGTGAAGTCACGCTCCATATTGACGGTGAAGTCACGCTCCATATTGACGGTGAAGTCACGCTCCATATTGACGGTGAAGTCACGCTCCATATTGACGGTGAAGTCACACTCCATATTGACGGTGAAGTCACACGCTCCATATTAACGGTGAAGTCACGCTCCATATTGACGGTGAAGTCACGCTCCATATTGACGGTGAAGTCACGCTCCATATTGACGGTGAAATCACGCTCCATATTGACGGTGAAGCGACGCTCCATATTGACGGTGAAGTCACGCTCCATATTGACGGTGAAGTCACGCTCCATATTGACGGTGAAGTCACACTCCATATTGACGGTGAAGTCACGCTCCATATTGACGGTGAAGCGACTCCATATTGACGGTAAAATCACGCTCCATATTGACGGTGAAGTCACGCTCCATATTGACGGTGAAGTCACACTTCATATTGACGGTGAAGTCACGCTCCATATTGACGGTAAAATCACGCTCCATATTGACGGTGAAGTCACGCTCCATATTGACGGTGAAGTCACACTCCATATTGACGGTAAGTCACGCTCCATATTGACGGTGAAGTCACGCTCCATATTGACGGTGAAGCGACGCTCCATATTGACGGTGAAGTCACGCTCCATATTGACGGTGAGGTCACGCTCCATATTAACGGTAAAATCACGCTCCATATTGACGGTGAAGTCACGCTCCATATTGACGGTGAAGTCACGCTCCATATTGACTGTAAAATCACGCTCCATATTGACGGTGAAGTCACGCTCCATATTGACGGTGAAGTCACGCTCCATATTGACGGTGAAGTCATGCTCCATATTGCCGGTGAAGTCATGCTCCATATTAACGGTGAAGTCACGCTCCATATTGACGGTGAAGTCACGCTCCATATTGACGGTGAAGTCACGCTCCATATTGACTGTGAAGTCACGCTCCATATTGACGGTGAAGTCACGCTCCATATTGACGGTGAAGTCACGCTCCATATTGACGGTAAAATCACGCTCCATATTGACGGTGAAGTCACGCTCCATATTGACAGTGAAGTCACGCTCCATATTGACGGTGAAGTCACGCTCCATATTGACGGTGAAGTCACGCTCCATATTGACGGTGAAGTCACGCTCCATATTGACGGTGAAGTCACACGCTCCATATTGACGGTTAAGTCACACGCTCCATATTGACGGTGAAGTCACGCTCCATATTGACGGTGAAGTCACGCTCCATATTGACGGTGAAGCGACGCTCCATATTGACGGTGAAGTCACGCTCCATATTGACGGTGAAGTCACGCTCCATATTGACGGTGAAGTCACGCTCCATATTGACGGTGAAGTCACACTCCATATTGACGCTGAAGTCACGCTCCATATTGACGGTGAAGTCACGCTCCTTATTGACGGTGAAGTCACGCTCCATATTGACGGTGAAGTCACGCTCCATATTGACGGTAAAATCACGCTCCATATTAACGGTAAAATCACGCTCCATATTGACGGTGAAGTCACGCTCCATATTGACGGTGAAGTCACGCTCCATATTGATGGTGAAGTCACGCTCCATATTGACGGTGAAGTCACACTCCATATTGACGGTGAAGTCACGCTCCATATTGACGGTGAAGTCACGCTCCATATTGACGGTGAAGTCACGCTTTAATTGACGGTGAAGTCACACTCCATATTGACGGTGAAGTCACGCTCCATATTGACTGTAAAATCACGTTCCATATTGACGGTGAAGTCACGCTCCATATTGACGGTGAAGTCACGCTCCATATTGACGGTCAAGTTACGCTCCATATTGACGGTGAAGTCACGCTCCATATTGACGGTGAAGTCACGCTCCATATTGACGGTGAAGTCACGCTCCATATTGACGGTGAAGTCACGCTCCATATTGACGGTGAAGTCACGCTCCATATTGACTGTGAAGTCACGCTCCATATTGACGGTGAAGTCACGCTCCATATTGACGGTGAAGTCACGCTCCATATTGACGGTGAAGTCACTCCATATTGACGGTGAAGTCACGCTCCATATTGACGGTCAAGTCACGCTCCATATTGACGGTCAAGTCACGCTCCATATTGACGGTCAAGTCACGCTCCATATTGACGGTCAAGTCACGCTCCATATTGACTGTAAAATCACGCTCCATATTGACGGTGAAGTCACGCTCCATATTGACGGTGAAGTCACGCTCCATAT